>AYEL01087979.1:0-185313 GCA_000484575.1 Olivierus martensii
GCTTAATTTCTTTTATTATTATTATTATTATTATTATTAGAAATTTATTCACTTTAAACTATTTTAATTAATAAAACATTTCAGAGCAACAGTTTTTAACTTTTAAGAGAAAAAGGCATTTTAGATTTTTTGTATCAACTTCATGGTCTAAGTACTAGAAAAAATTAAATAAATATAGAAGTTAAACTTATGTTTACATTATAAGACTTACATTTGTGGCAATATTATGCAAATCAAATTTGAACTACATACTGATAATTTTACATCACTTTCTATATAATTAATGCCTTTCAGAAAAAATGTGAGGTACGGAACAACTAACATTTTTAAGACCCTTCAAAATTTAAAATAAAACTGTGGACAAGAAAATAAAATCAATGATAATTAATATTTATTCAATTATAACATTTATTTATTTCACAGATGCCTTACTTATATTTAAAATGACAAAATTGACATAATGTAAAATGGTAAAAAGTCCTTAAAATTGTGAGGTCCTGGGCAGCTGCCTCTCTTACCTCCCTCTGATAGACACTGCATAATAGTCTACTACAATATGGAAGATACAATATAAATGTTATATATACAGTTTGCATTATATTGTAATAGTTATTATGATACACATATATAACTTTATTACAAAGTTAATTATCATAATGGGACTTTTGTTTAAAATCCCTTCAGTATGTACTAATCAATTATTTTCTATATTACTTCTCAATAAGACTACAAAAATGAATTATAAACAATTTATTTGTTTCTAATTCTATAATTGTTTTAATAGATTAAGAGTTCATTTCAAATACAAAAAGTAATATTCATAATATCAATTTACAAATACTTTATTTATAAAAACTATTAATATATAAAATATAAATTACATTATATTTGTTATGAAGAAACTATCAAATTTTAACTTTTATATTATATAATAAAGCTTCATGAGAAAAATAAAATTTAAATAGTAAAATAAATCATTGATTGATTATACTATGTAAAATCTCTACAAAGATCTTCCCCTTATACAAACAGATCAAATGAAATGAATACTGATAATTTAATACACTAAATTAATAATCATGAAAGTCTAATTGAGTATTTGTTTACACATCAACAAAATAAACAAACAGAACTACATATGAATTCAATAAAATTATAAAAACGAAGAAAACAGTGTCTAAAATCAAAATAAACAGATACAAAAGTAACCATTATTTAAAACAAAAACTTTTTATTTTTAATAATCTTTTCAGAAATCTAATTAATCAAGTAAAATATATATCTGATATTTAAATTTTATTTTTTTGTTATAAAAAATCTGAATAATAATAATTATTATTATTATATTCTTAAAGACAACAATATGGTTTAAATTGCTCTGAAAATTGATAGCTTATTTTATTGTTTCAATATTAAAATTTATTTTTTAACTGTAAGTTTAAACTGTACTAAAAATTACAAAATATTGTATAAGAATAATTTAAAATGTTTTCAATAAAATATTTTCCAATTATCTAAACTTATTTCAATTCTGCAAAGCATATGCATTAATCTTTAAAATTTTTTTTTTTAATGAAATTGAGTGGATATATAAATGTACTGAATAGGCTTTTGATAGCTAGAAAGTAGCTTGCTTAAAGACAACAATCTGGTTTAAATTGCTCTGAAAATTGATAGCTTATTTTATTGTTTCAATATTAAAATTTATTTTTTAACTGTAAGTTTAAACTGTGCTAAAAATTACAAAATATTGTATAAGAATAATTTAAAATGTTTTCAATAAAATATTTTCCAATTATCTAAACTTATTTCAATTCTGCAAAGCATATGCATTAATCTTTAAATTTTGTTTAATGAAATTGAGTGGATATATAAATGTACTGAATAGGCTTTTGATAGCTAGGAAGTATATCTTTAGGAATAAAAATTTTTTTGCTTTTTATTTCTTTAATAAGCAGTTGTTTTATTGAATATTAAAAACTAGATTAATATAAAAGATAAACACAAATACACACAAACACAAGGAAGTCCTTGGCTTTCAATAGTCTAGCTTTAATATAAAAGATAAAAGATAAACACAAATACACACAAACACAAGGAAGTCCTTGGCTTTCAATAGTCTAGCCCAGCGTTTCCCAAACTATGTTCCATGGAACATTGGTGTTCTGCAGAAGGTCAATAAGTGTTCCATAAAAAATTATGAAAATTAATATAAGCCTCATATGATTTTAAAAGCTGTGCCAAGTTGAAACTGGAGTTGCTAATTTATTTTACTATTTTTGTGTGTTTATTTTATGTAATTACAATTTGATGATAAATATTTGTTTTGTTTTCTTAACTCTTATACTTACTTGCGTAATTTATTTATTATTAATATCTACTTATACTATAAAATAACTAAGGTGTTCTGTAAAAATTTCAGGATTTGTAAAATATTTCATTGTAGAAAAAGTTTGGGAAACACTGCTCTAGACTTATGATTACTCATATTTATGACAGTGATGTAATCAGTAAATTCTAAGATTGGTCTAGGCCAGTGGTTCTCAACCTTTTTATAAATGTTTTTCATCAAACTCAAAATTCAAGAATTTCATTACCACAAATAAAAGTATGTCTTGTATACAAATAGGAAATCAAGATTATACACATACCACTAGTCATGTCTCATATTCCACTGGTGGTATGAATAACACAGGTTGAGAACCACTGGTCTATGCAATTCCATGGGTTTACATTCTTAATATTATAGGAAACTACTTGCTTTAAACCAATTACAAGACATACAGCTCTACTAGCAAGTATAAAGTTATTTATTAGTGTAAATTACATTTTCGGATCTTTCTGAAAACGTTATACCATAATAAATAACTTTATACTTGCTAATAGAGCTGTATGTCTTGTGTAATTACATTCTTAACCTAATGGTCTGATATATGGAAAGCATCCTCTTTTATGTCTGGTTCTTGTAGTTTTGTGTTCTTTATGTTTATTAAGATAATGTATAGTGTCCTAATAAACATTAATAAAGAGAAATTCATAAATTTTTGGCATTTATGACTTATGACTGCTCCAACACAATAGCAGATTCATACCAAATCTCATCGTAAGTCAAAGATAGTATAGTATATTTAATTTTTTTTACTAGTGAAATTCTATAATCTAATTTATGCTTAAAATTTTCTTAATCATTCAGTATGTTAAAAAACTTAAATTTTATTTTTGTATTTATATATATCATTTCATTCAAAACATTTTGTTTAATCAGAAACTGATATGATCTATAATCTTCAAAGTATCTATTTGACAAAAATTTGAAATGAATGTTTGATTATTAGAAAAATTTTGAATTAAACAATATTTTTAATTTAGAAATTGTTTTAATATTGTATTTGAAAATTTAATAATCGAATCATATAACAGAAGCTTATATTACAATTTCTATCTATTCCAAGAATTATTTTATTGTCTTATTATTTACTCAAAAAATTAATCAATTCTGAAAAAACTAAACATACGTGTGTTCATAATTATGTAAAAGCAAGAGAAATCAATTATCAGATCAATTAAAAAGACAATAAAATTTTTAAGTCTTTTCATCTTAAAATTTTGATCGATATGTTACTGTATTACATATTTTAGTGTTAAACTGAAATTCATATTAATAAACATACGAATAATAACAACAACAATCTCTCTGGTTAAGTTTCATTAAGCACTCCTATGCAGTTTGGGTTATACTTTTTATTTCAAAGTTCTGGAAAAAAAGTACCAAATTTCAGAACTTTGAAATAAAAGTATAACCCAAACTGCATAGGAGTGCTTAATGAAATTATGTAAAAGCAAGAGAAATCAATTATCAGATCAATTAGAAAGACAATAAAATTTTTAAGTCTTTTTATCTTAAAATTTTGATCGATACATTACTGTATTACATATTTTAGTGTTAAACTGAAATTCATATTAATAAACATACGAATAATAACAACAACAATCTCTCTGGTTAAGTTTCATTAAGCACTCCTATGCAGTTTGGGTTATACTTTTATTTCAAAGTTCTGAAATAAAAGTACCAAATTTCAGAACTTTGAAATAAAAGTATAACCCAAACTGCATAGGAGTGCTTAATGAAACTTAACCAGTTGATATAGAAGGGTTTAGCAGTTAGTAATAGAATCTAATTATAACAACAATCTCTCTATCTAGAAATAATTACCATGAAAACAGATACAAGTGGAAATTTTTAGAGAAAATCATGAGATAAACAAAGTTAATTCTCACCTTTTTATATAAACATATTTTTATACAAAAAAAAGATTTATTGATTCCTAATTTAATGATGGGAAAATGACTATTAATGTTTTTCTTAACATTTTCATTATTTTCTTTTTCCACTCTTTCGCTTCTAGAACAAAAACTATTCAGAGCAAAACAATGAATGTAACAAGCTTTCTATGTAGAACTATAAAAACATTTAATGTTTAATAGCCTATTTAAAAACAAATCATGAATAAAAATTTTTTCAAAACAGTATCTTTCAAAAAATTTAAATTCACAATTAAGATTTTGTCAATTACCACTACACACTAATGACTATTAATGTTTTTCTTAACATTTTCATTATTTTCTTTTTCGCTTCTACAACAAAAACTATTCAAAGCAGAACAATGAATGTAACAAGCTTTCTATGAAGAACTATAAAAACATTTAATGTTTAATAGCCTATTTAAAAACAAATCATGAATAAAAATTTTTTCAAAACAGTATCTTTCAAAAAATTTAAATTCACAATTAAGATTTTGTCAATTACCACTACACACTATAAAATATTTTGTAATTAAGATTAAAAAGTTGTTATAGTTTTTTATGCAGAAAATAAAATATATCATCAATTATTGAATAATACTACACTATAAAATATTTTGTAATTAAAATTAAAAAGTTGTTATAGTTTTTTATGCAGAAAATAAAATATATCATCAATTATTGAATAAATATAATCAATGTTTCAACAACCATCTTTGTTGGTTTAAGATCCCTGAAAGTGACAAATGCAAATGTGGTTCAGAAGAGCTGGATTGCATAGAGCATATTATTTTGATTGTCCTTTATTCAGCCACAGAGCTCTTATTATGCATTATAGCTTGGTCTTGCCCTCTGTACATCATCTTAGTGAGTGATGTAAAGATTCTATATATCTTCAGAAAATGTGTTAAAATCAGCTTAATCAACTATGGTCCCAGATAGATTTTTTTTTTTGTTTATGGTGTAAATAATATGTATAGCAATTTTACTAAAGTTTTGCTCCTAGAGAAATTTGTTCCTCTTTTACTGAAAGTAAAAGAGTATTTGTTTCATTTAGCAAACATTTCTTATTTGATAGTCACAAATGTAAATCATATTTCTCTTTTTCTGGAGGTTTCTTAGTGCAAAAAAGTATGAAATAAACCTCATACCTACTGATTGTTTTCATAGATTAAAAAAGAAAGCAAGTATAATCTCTACAATTCTTATTGTAGATAATCTCTATAATTCTTATTGTAGATAAAACTGATAGATTATTTATTTAATGTAAAACAGATATTTAGCAATATAATCCTATACTTATTTAGAACAGTTCTTAAATTATTAAACAACTCAAAAATTAAAACTCAACAATTAAAACAATTCAATTCAAAAATTATAACTTGAACATAAATATACAGTGATCTAGCAATTTTAACCATTTACATAAATTAACTATATCATTATATCAATCAGGTACATCTACACGTAAGACAAGTTTTATTCCTGTGAACAATTTTTGTGAATATCAATGTATGTATATGTGTGCATGTGCAATCATATATTCCATATACATTATAACATAAATGTTTAATAACATTTATTATAAACTATTCATAGATATGGTAATCAATATCAAGTAATATAGATATTAAAATGACAATCACTTTGAGATGATTAGAAGTGAATAAATAATAACAACATTCAGAGAATAATTCTTATGAAAAACAATGAGATCCATTAATAATTAATATGTCCATGCATATATTCTAAAATAAAATTAAAAAAGAGAATGAGAAAATTTCAGACAATAAATTCATAAAGATTACTTTATATATTTTAAAATTAAAATATAAATATTAAAGCATAAATTTTATTACTCTTTGTATATAGAAAAATCAGCTATTTATTGAGTTTTACACATTATTTATACAATTTGATTCATTTAATTTGATGTTAATATATATAGGGATTATATATTTGGTATAAATAGAAAAAAAATTAATTCATTTCAAAACCAACAATTTTGTGTATGCAAATATATGCTATTTAGTGTCCATTTACATTCACAAAGATTTAACTATTTATTGATTTATTACAAAAATCTGAAAAATTTCTAAATCTCTACTGTTCTAAATTTAAACCTACAATTTTGAATTTTTTTTAAGTAGAAAAAAATTCATTATATTTCCTAACAAGAATAGAATATAATAATTTAAGAATTAAAAATAGAATAATATATCTTAAAAAATAAAAATAAATAATATTTAAAAATTTAAGATTTCTTATGAGAGAATGATATATGTAACAAATCCTTTTATCGCCTACATATTTTAGAATGAGGTTATTGGTCGGCATTGCACCCCACCTTCTGACCTGAAACAGTTATCATACCAACTAGCAACATCTGAAAATAGAGATTTACATAAGAAAATGCCTTTTATACAATACGGTTTTTGTTTCTAATGATATAAATATATAATCCAATCTATCCTTGATAAACTTGCAATTATTTGACTATTAACAGTAATATTGAAATCAGCCAATTAGCAAAATCTGAAAATAGAGATTTATATAAGAAAATGCCTTTTACACAATACGGTTTTTGTTTCTAATGATATAAATATATAATCCGATCTATCCTTGATAAACTTGCAATTATTTGACTATTAACAGTAATATTGAAATCAGCCATCAAGGAAAATTCTATATTTTATGATACTTCAATAATTTTGAATAGTTTAGGACAGAGATGACAAATTTTTTTAAGGCTGCATATCAAAATTGGCTATATTTTTGTAAAAACTATCTCTCACTTATTGATCCCAATGGATTAAAAACAATATATCAGCTCTAAGTTTTGTGCCCCCAAAAATTTTCCAGTGCAACTCTTTCGGCATGCCGTCATAGGTTCACTATCCCTGGTTTACGATAAAGATTTATCACTAGAATAAGGAAAGTAATATTTGGATGATTTTTATTTAAAATCAAACTCAAGAAATAATGGTAAAAAATTTAAAATATTTTTATGCCAGGTAAATTTTCATAGGTTAATTCAATAATTTGATTTAAAATAATTATTATAAAACTCTAATTTGTGTTTCCATTAAAACTAGAATTTCAAAATTATGCTTAAAAGACTAGTAATAAAAATGATTTTTTCATTTTTATTGAAAGCAAAATAAGTATCAGTCTTGTCTATTTTAAGATATATTAATGAGCAATATTTTTTATTTGTATTTGCTAATGTATCATTATTACTATTAAGATTCGAAACAGGCTGCTCCACATATTTATTTATAACATGCTCTTTGTGCTCATTTTCGATATTTGTATCATTATTATTAATAAAATCAGTTATCTAGCATATAATTTTTTCTTCTTTCCTCGATACTAGTTTAAAGTATAGTGAGATGAATTATTACATATGATTAATGAAAATCAATTCCATTTACAGTTTTTTCAGATATTTTTTAAGGGAGAAAAAAGGCAAAGATAACATTATTTCAGTCAGATATAAAGTAAGTTTTATGGGATTAAAACAGCATCTGATATTAAGCAATTTTAGTTTTATATTTATCCCTTATTAAAATAATATTTTAAAGAGATATTTTTACTTTGATTTAATTTCCAACAAACTGTTTCTTGTAAGGAGGGAGAAAATAATAAAATGTCATATTCAAAATATAATTTATAACATTAAAATTATTGTAATTTAAAAATTGCAATGCATAAACAGAAGATAGAACAGAAAATTCAAACAAGGCAACTTATATATATCAAATATAACATTATACAAGAATTTGTGTTACATGATAAATAATGATTTTAATCATTGGCTATTTAGCAAATATAAGTACTTAATTCTGTTTGGAACTTGTGAATGTATCATCAATTTAATTAAATACATCTTTACTGAGGTATATAGCATTGGTTATTTCATCATCCATGGACAAAATCAGAACAACACTTCAGTAATGAATTCTGGACAGAGGTCCAGCAATATAATTGAACTTTGTCCTCATGCTATTGACATGCAACTGAAAAATTGGCTCCAACATGGATGAATTAAGTAGTGAGAATTACAGATGTAGGCCAGAAGTTTAATGGCAGTTGTAGCAGTGTTAATAATATATCAACAGTATCCAATTTCATTTACAGATAAGAAAAGCAGCAGTTAATTATCAAAACTTAAAAGTTCAAAAGATCTGTTTTTTGCATACAACAATAAATTTGAATATTTTCTGCTAAAAGCATTTTTTTTTTAGAAATCCTTAACATATTATAATTATTTCATTAATTGTCTATATAAAAATATTCTTCATTTCGAAGTTTTGGAAAAACATGATCTATGCATATTTACTTATAAAAATAAAATTCAATTAAAGATTTATTCATTTTATAATAGACTAAGTTGCATTGAATAATGAAGTGTAACTATGGATAAATGTTGCTATATCATATCCTAATTAACTACAAATGGAATGTCTCGATTAAAATCTTTGCACAATTCATATTTTGTACTCAGTGCATAAATTCATTAAAATTTTTATGAATATATATATAAAATAAAAATCCAAAATTAAAACCTTATAAAATACTGTTCAATCTAGCACTGATTTAAAGTGGAAAAAATATACACATAACTTTAGTTATGTGTATATTTTTACAAATAAAAAATATACACATAACTTTTTCTAAAGTTATGTGTATATTTTTTCCACTTTAAATCAGTGCTAGATTGAACAGTATTTTATTTTCGTTAAGTGGAAAGCTTACTTTTTTAACGTTAAAACCTTATTTAAAAGATTTAGATTTCTATCTTCATTATTCATTTATTCAAACTTTTCCTTTTAATAAAATCTTCAAATATTTCATTATTTTGATTGATAATTAAAGTTTGTAATAATTGAGATATAAAAGATTTATCAAAATAATTGTCTTTCTGAATAGATAAATACTACTAATAAACATTGCTGCCATTCTTGATATGAAATTTTTTTTCAGTTTAAACTTCAAAAAAATCATGTTTATGCAAATAAAATTTCATTCTTACGACTGGAATATATAAAAACTCTATGTATAGTTTATATATAATATATCGCGGCAAACAAATACGGTATATTTATATTAGAATATTAGAATTTAAAAAAAATAATAAATCTGCGAATATCATACTTATAATTACCAATATTCAAAATTTAAAAAAATGATATTACAGAGTGTTGTCTATTTACTCTATTTGTAACTAGAAAGTCTTCCTGGATTGAAATAGTAAACAGCAATTAGTCTTTTCAGTTCAGAGCACTGTAATTAACCCATCTCATTCATATATCTCACCCCTATTCTTAGTCAGAACAGACGTGTCCATTTTTAGCTTCCACTATGCATGTTCGAACTGACAGACTTTATAATCGATCAACTTCCAGTAAGCTCAGTCCCTGCGAAGCAGGCGAATACTTTTTTGGAACGAACCATACCACATTGAATACAATATGATAATATTTCAATGAATTTTTGTAATTTTTTAATAATTATATGAGATAACTTCATTCAACAAAAGTTACATAATGCTTGATTTTTTTATAAATTATTTTTGAAAATATGGTCCAAATTTCTTCATTTATGGCTTATTTGTATTCAGAGAACATGTCACTATCTAAAAATATCAATTATTTCATTGGATGGCTAAAAATTCATATAACAAAAATTGTTTTTCTGCTGATCTTGTATACAGAATGAAAAGTTGTGAAAAGAATAAAATTCCAAAAAAAAATGCTTATAAGAGAGCAAAAAATGCAATAAATTTCTAAAATTTAATTTCGACGAAAATTAAATTATGATGAAAATTCGATGAATTTAAGATTTCAATGAAAATTAAATAAGATTTTACAATTTTAAGTTTTTGCATATTAATTAGGTTTAATTTTTAAAATAAAAATGCTTGGTGTACTGAATGGACTAAAACATAGTTTTTAGTTAAGTATAATCATAAATTTATCTTGATATTATGCAAAAATCAGATTTATATTTTGTCAGTTATATCTTGTATTATAAATGCAAAAAAATTTACAATATGTCTAAAAGTTTTAAATATATTATTTAAGGAATTGAATAAAAAATATCCATGAATAGTCTTTTTCAAATTATGGAATATGTCTGATATCTTTTAGAGGTTGATTCCTAGCTTATACATCTACAAATAATGCATAAATGATATAAAATTGTCTTATCCTATGATCCATCTTGCCTTACCTTATTACAATATTTCACTAAATTTAAAATGCAATAAAATAAATTGATCACAACATTAGAGCAAGGGATAATTTCTCAATAGTTGGGTATTACTCTATTTCTGAAGTCTGTTAACTAAAGATTCGTCTAATTGAAATTGAATATTCAAAATTACAATATTCATTGGAATATTCAAAATTACAATCATTAAATTCTTTCTTCAGTATATTTTTTTATTTCAGCTTATGAAAGAATAATTCAAATTATGTTAATTTTTTCTATTAGGAGAAATTCAGGAAGAGTACCGATACAGTGGAAGTGAAGGAGAAGATGAAGATCTATTATCACAACATGAAACAAGGTAAATAAATTTATATCAAATAATTTGCTGTAAAATCAATATAAAAAATGTGTTGATTTACTTAATTGATTTAGAAGAAAAAATTATTGTATTAATTATCTTTTGTCATTATCATTAATCTATATTTTTTTTTTGATGAAAGAGAGCTTAAACATATTAGAGAAATTGTAGTTTCTATTAGATGATATAAGCAATTTGTAATAGAATTTGTCTGTATATTTATTATTTTCATACTTTCATTATTATACTTATATCACTGCCACTAGTAGCACTATATGTCATCAGTGCTGAAAATGTGGTCGACTGTGTAAATCAAGCATGTCAAACTCATTTTAATTCAAGGGCCATTTTATGAACTTGCAAGATTACCAAGGGCTACATTGCATTTACATTTTTTTTAAATTAAATTTTGAGAAGGGTTGCAGTTATATGAATAAGATAATTTAAACAAATTGTGTAATTAAATGAATTTAGTACAATATATATAATTGCTACATAATTGATTTAAATTACACTCGTTTTTCTTAAAATTAAATTTCTTGCCATAGATCTCTAGTTTTCTATATAGTGTTGAAAGTAACTTTTTTTAAAAAAAATCAAGAAATGATTTATTTTTTTTTTAATTTAAATTTTTATAAATTCAAATGTCCATAACTACTTACATTCTTTAAATAGGTTATAATACAACAAATAAATCTTTAACAAGTGTTTTTTTACACTTCTTTTAAAAATGGATTGTTTTGATTTTGTTTGTTGTATTTGGCTATCCTAAAAAATCTGAGTTCCCATTAATAGTTTTTTTTATTTTTGGTGAGAAGTTTCTCTCAAAATGATGTAAGTCTTGCAGGACAGACCAAATTTATGTCACCAATCAGAAAGATTACTGTCTTCTGGATGTATACGTCTGACAACTCTAATCGAAACAATAAAAACTCATTAAATTGCCTTTCGTTAAAACAAAATAGCATATAATTGATCACAGTACATGACATAGCCTCGATGTGACAGTATTTCTATTATCTTTGTAACATATTATTCTCCTTTTTCATTTTAGTTAAGAATGTCGCTGGCCACAAGAAATCATTTTGAGGGCCGCCAGTTTGACATCTCTGGTGTAAATGATGATGATAAACAAAAACAATGACTTAAAATAGCTATGGTTTCTAGTACTATAAGCAGTAATTAAATGTTTTTAAAATGAATAAATCTTTAATAACTAAAATGTTTTTGACTGATTTCTCACTGTTTGTTTATTCTTTTGATAATCAACTGAAAAGGACTGAGAAATCAGTCAAAAACGTTTTTATTAAAGATTTATTTTAAAAACGTTTAATTACTGCATATAGTGCTAGAAGCCATAGTTATTTTAAGATATTATAAAGTTATAAGCAGAGTTTTAAGTTTAATATATTTAATTATAAATTACAATATGCTTTTTGGTTCTATTATAGCTGTCTGATTAAAATAAAAGATTTCTAATTTTAATCTAAATATTTTGTATGCCATAATAATTTTCATGAATTTTAATCAAATGCTGATTGTAATCGTTTAACAGTGCATATTTTTAGAAACTAGTTTTATAAATTTGATTTCATTTTTTCCTGTTAAACTAAGTATATAATAATTAATTCCTTTACAGATTTACTATTTCATAATTATTTATACAATTAAATCTACCTTTGATTTTCGGAAAATATTCACTGCAGTACTAGAATTTAATTTGGCTTTTATATATTATTTCGTTTGAAAATTTATAGTCATTAAAATATTTGATTATACAGCAAGTCTCCTAGTTATGTGATTTAGAGTTCTACAGTTTCAGAGATAGACAGATACATAACTTTTTTCTATTTATACAGGATTTCTACATTAAAGTTCATTAAACAATTAACAATTTTTATATTTTAATAAAAACATCACTTATGACTTTAAATTTATATATCTATGGTCATAATATACACATTAATTTCATCTAGAAATTCTGTTATCAATGTGTATGTTTGCATACTGTTTATCAAATTTAAACATTGTAGAACTTCCATAGTTTTCAAATTTATGTAGAAATTTTCCAAATGTAAGTAGAGGACATACTAGCTCTATTCGATTTAACTACACCGTTACACTAGTGTAAGACGGTGTAGCACTGAGACATTCGTTTTGGCCAGTGTAGCTACACTAACGCGTTCGATTTATCGGTGTAGTGTAAAATTTCTACACTATTCTACACTGACTGGAGACACGGTGTAGTAGTGTAGAAAGTAAGGAGCAATTGTTGATATAACCGTCATCTTACTAATCTTGAGCTGCTACACTACTATATTCGTTTTGACTAGAAAATAATCCTACACCAATGCACCAACTATACACTAAAAAGCTACACTAGTGCTGCCAGTGTAGTCAAATCGAACACAGCTACTGTAGCATATTTTTAACATAAATTATAGATACTGAATATGATATTTTGATACATTTTAAACTTTTTTTTTCTTACAGAGGCTTCAATATGCCAAGATTTATATTTCTAGAATAAATTATGCAAAACTGAATTTTATATAAATTACGTAATTATGATGGAAAAATTAAAAACATTATTATATTTATATACATAATCTAACTACAAAATAGGAAATATGTAATTATGTTATATTATTACGCATATGTAAAATATATATTCCACAACAAATATTACTAATGATAGTGTTACATATGATAGTAAACTATTGATAGTGATGCTATCAATACTAATGTATTTGATAGTGTAATTAAGTTTTGTTACAATAGTGTAATTACTATTGTGATGCTATTGTATAAAATTTACAGTAAAGAATTGTGTATTAAATTATGATTTAAAAATATTTTTGAAACTAAAATATTTTATCTAATATTGAATTTATAAAAGTCAGAGAGAACCTGAAATAAATAAAAATATAAATGTTAATCAATATGCTCAATTTAATTTAATCAATATATCAAAATTTCAATAATTATTATTAAAATTTTTCTATATATTAATAACTATATATGGAGACAAAAGAAGTAGATATATCTCCAGCAGTGGATAAAAATATAAATGGAAATGACGATAAATATAATTGCAACCAAATATTTTATATATATATATTTATTTCAATATTAGATGATTATAGTCTATATACAGTTTTTCAATTACAATAAAAACAGCTATAAATAATTATCATTACTTTTATTGCATTTATGAATATAATGTTTATATTAATAACAGTATTTTAATCATTAAATAATATCAATGAAAATCATTAAAAAGAATGAGAGATTTGTAAGTATTCAAAAATGGATATGATAGAATACTAATCAGTCAAATGGAAAAAAAATAATAAAGTATATGTGAAATATGAACACAGGTATATATTTTTTATTTATATATTTATAGAAATTTCTTTTTGATACTATAAAATTGGATTTGAAAAAGTTATCATATAAAAAATTCAATAATATCTTACAAAAATCAAAAAATTTTGTTTGGTACTTTTGAACAGCAATACATGAAATTTAAAATTCCATTTGGCCAGAATTTACAAAATCTTTTTTTTTTAATGATAATTCTATATAACTGGCAAGATTCATCTATTAGAATGCTTATAGAACTACAACTTTATCTAATCATTTCATAATAATAAATGATTTATCTGTTTGTTGATTCAAAGTTCATACATATATAGATTCTCAATAGCTTACTTATGATATCAAATTGATTTTCTTTTAATTGAATTTTTAAATTTTTTTTTTTTAATATTTTTTCCTATTTTTCTAAACTTTAAATTCATCTATAAAAGCTTGAGATTAAAATCTATATTTTACCATTATAAATGGATGAATAAACAATTTTAAGAAATAAATTATTAAACATGATTTTTTTTAGAAAATTTTTAAATTATATATTAAATCTCAGAGTAAAATTCAAATAAATGTATATAAGAAATTCTTATTATATAAAATACGGTATATATTTTTTAATGATGTAATAGACAAATCTATTTCAACAAATTGCTATTGTTAATTCTTCTATATATCCTATTATGATAAAATATCTTTCAAGATAAGCATATCTCGAAAGACAAGTCAATATTTTAGCCTTACCAATTGATGTCTAAGTCAGGGGTAAAAAAACTGCTAGTTTAACTGATTTACAAGTAGATAAAATAATACTTGATCAAAGTAGAATCAAATACTTGTTAAATAAATCAAAATCAATTTAATAGTTTAGATTAATTTTTAATATACTATAAAAAAATCCATCTGAATTGATTTCTCATGACTTTTTGAAGTACTAAATTAGAAGAAACAATTTAGGAAACAGATCTATAAAAAACAATCTTACAGAGTGTTTGATATAAAGAAAGATTTCTTTAACAGAACCTATTATGTAATGGTTTCAATATATTATATCAATAGCAAGCAAGCTTCATACGGTGAGTCATATTCAAGATAGATTCATTCATCTAAGAGAACCACAAATATAAAAGGAATCAAAAATTAATCTAAGTTAAAAATATGACTAGTTAACAGCATGTTCAATTAGCAAACAAATATCTTAATTTTTTTGGATGTAATAATTTAAAAACAAAATTTTAATTTATCATCAAATTAAATATTTCATATTTAATCATTTCTTGATGGCTTTTTCACAAGAAATATTGTTTTCTATTATACAGTCTATCCTTGAATTTACATTGTAAAATGAAAAAAATTCTTCTAAAATAAAATTAAAACAGTTTATTACCATATTATGAATGTTTTAAACTGATGTATTAATATTTTTCATTTTTAATTTCAAATCATTACTAATTAAAAATATAAATATAATAGAATATTAATAAAGTCTTAGATCATGTTTTAAACAGAAAATGTTGTATTTTCTCTTTCAAAGGAATATTTAATTCTTTGAATGGGAAATGAATTCTTATAATATTCTTAAAATTTATTAGGTTATTTTTTCAAACAAAATGAAAATTTTCATATGATAATGTGAGTTTTTATAAAGATTACCTGTATGAAAGAGAAAATTATTCATGAATTATCATCTCCATATCAAAGTTTTAAATTAAGAAAACTTGTTACAACAACGAATATTACAATTAATTATTATTGTTTTAAGACTTTGTGTAAATATCAAAACAGAAAACAATTATTAAAAAAATCGCATATAACTGAAAAAGCTATATTAGAGTACTGAATATGTGAAGTTAATATTTGCTGCTTGCAAATAAGAAAAAATTAGAATTCAATCATCAGGAATCTGACTATATTTGATCCATATCAAATTTTAATCTAGCCCATTCAGTTTGTTTTTCAACACAATGTCATATCTTAAAATAAAATAATCAAATTAATACATATATACTGTCAGGGCCAGCCTGAGAAAAAGTGGGACCTGGTGTTAAGTTGTCATGCAGGCCTTTTAATAATGCCAGAATGATAAAGTGTTGTGTGGGGCTAGAATTCTGTTGAGACTAAAAACTCCAGAATCCTACAATTTTCTTAAAAATAACAACTACATGCCCTTACAGATTGCAACAAAAAAAAAAAATATTGATCAAGAGTTGGATCATGTAAGATTGCAGGGTCTTGTGTGATCGCACAGTTCGCATCGCCCTTCGGCTGGCCCTGTCTAAGTTGTCATGCAGGCCTTTTAATAATGCCAGAATGATAAAGTGTTGTGTGGGGCTAGAATTCTGTTGAGACTAAAAACTCCAGAATCCTACAATTTCGTATTTTAATCATTAAATAATATCAATGAAAATCATTAAAAAGAATGAGAGATTTGTAAGTATTCAAAAATGGATATGATAGAATACTAATCAGTCAAATGGAAAAAAAATAATAAAGTATATGTGAAATATGAACACAGGTATATATTTTTTATTTATATATTTATAGAAATTTCTTTTTGATACTATAAAATTGGATTTGAAAAAGTTATCATATAAAAAATTCAATAATATCTTACAAAAATCAAAAAATTTTGTTTGGTACTTTTGAACAGCAATACATGAAATTTAAAATTCCATTTGGCCAGAATTTACAAAATCTTTTTTTTTTAATGATAATTCTATATAACTGGCAAGATTCATCTATTAGAATGCTTATAGAACTACAACTTTATCTAATCATTTCATAATAATAAATGATTTATCTGTTTGTTGATTCAAAGTTCATACATATATAGATTCTCAATAGCTTACTTATGATATCAAATTGATTTTCTTTTAATTGAATTTTTAAATTTTTTTTTTTTAATATTTTTTCCTATTTTTCTAAACTTTAAATTCATCTATAAAAGCTTGAGATTAAAATCTATATTTTACCATTATAAATGGATGAATAAACAATTTTAAGAAATAAATTATTAAACATGATTTTTTTAGAAAATTTTTAAATTATATATTAAATCTCAGAGTAAAATTCAAATAAATGTATATAAGAAATTCTTATTATATAAAATATGGTATATATTTTTTAATGATGTAATAGACAAATCTATTTCAACAAATTGCTATTGTTAATTCTTCTATATATCCTATTATGATAAAATATCTTTCAAGATAAGCATATCTCGAAAGACAAGTCAATATTTTAGCCTTACCAATTGATGTCTAAGTCAGGGGTAAAAAAACTGCTAGTTTAACTGATTTACAAGTAGATAAAATAATACTTGATCAAAGTAGAATCAAATACTTGTTAAATAAATCAAAATCAATTTAATAGTTTAGATTAATTTTTAATATACTATAAAAAAATCCATCTGAATTGATTTCTCATGACTTTTTGAAGTACTAAATTAGAAGAAACAATTTAGGAAACAGATCTATAAAAAACAATCTTACAGAGTGTTTGATATAAAGAAAGATTTCTTTAACAGAACCTATTATGTAATGGTTTCAATATATTATATCAATAGCAAGCAAGCTTCATACGGTGAGTCATATTCAAGATAGATTCATTCATCTAAGAGAACCACAAATATAAAAGGAATCAAAAATTAATCTAAGTTAAAAATATGACTAGTTAACAGCATGTTCAATTAGCAAACAAATATCTTAATTTTTTTGGATGTAATAATTTAAAAACAAAATTTTAATTTATCATCAAATTAAATATTTCATATTTAATCATTTCTTGATGGCTTTTTCACAAGAAATATTGTTTTCTATTATACAGTCTATCCTTGAATTTACATTGTAAAATGAAAAAAATTCTTCTAAAATAAAATTAAAACAGTTTATTACCATATTATGAATGTTTTAAACTGATGTATTAATATTTTTCATTTTTAATTTCAAATCATTACTAATTAAAAATATAAATATAATAGAATATTAATAAAGTCTTAGATCATGTTTTAAACAGAAAATGTTGTATTTTCTCTTTCAAAGGAATATTTAATTCTTTGAATGGGAAATGAATTCTTATAATATTCTTAAAATTTATTAGGTTATTTTTTCAAACAAAATGAAAATTTTCATATGATAATGTGAGTTTTTATAAAGATTACCTGTATGAAAGAGAAAATTATTCATGAATTATCATCTCCATATCAAAGTTTTAAATTAAGAAAACTTGCTACAACAACGAATATTACAATTAATTATTATTGTTTTAAGACTTTGTGTAAATATCAAAACAGAAAACAATTATTAAAAAAATCGCATATAACTGAAAAAGCTATATTAGAGTACTGAATATGTGAAGTTAATATTTGCTGCTTGCA
Source organism: Olivierus martensii (assembly GCA_000484575.1). Lineage (NCBI taxonomy): Eukaryota > Metazoa > Arthropoda > Arachnida > Scorpiones > Buthidae > Olivierus > Olivierus martensii. The sequence continues at coordinate 18,624 of AYEL01087979.1, forward strand.
AATAAGAAAAAATTAGAATTCAATCATCAGGAATCTGACTATATTTGATCCATATCAAATTTTAATCTAGCCCATTCAGTTTGTTTTTCAACACAATGTCATATCTTAAAATAAAATAATCAAATTAATACATATATACTGTCAGGGCCAGCCTGAGAAAAAGTGGGACCTGGTGTAAAGTTGTCATGCAGGCCTTTTAATAATGCCAGAATGAAAAAGTGTTGTGTGGGGCTAGAATTCTGTTGAGACTAAAAACTCCAGAATCCTACAATTTTCTTAAAAATAACAACTAAATGCCCTTACAGATTGCAACAAAAAAAAAATATTGATCAAGAGTTGGATCGTGTAAGATTGCAGGGTCTTGTGTGATCGCACAGTTCGCATCGCCCTTCGGCTGGCCCTGTATACTGTATATATAATAATAATTATCACAAATATTTAAAACATCAGACAGAACTGAAATTCTATATAAAGTTTTTTCATATATATATTAAATTCTCTCTTTATAAGTAGCTAAAAGTCTTATTTAATATTTAACATATTAGAACATATTAGTAAAGTAATAAAAATAAGTGATTTTATAATTGAGAAGCACAAATAAGTGTACTTGATAGATAATGATCAAACATCGTTTTTTATGCTATGTTATTTAGTAGTTGAAAACAACTTTTTTGTAAATCACCTTTGGCTACCTAATATATAACATGATTATAAAATTAAAATATAATTGTAGTTCATTATTTTATGCTTTATATTATGAAAATAATTTGATCTGTATAGTTTATGCTTATTTGTCTAGTAGCAAATGTCTATCTTAAGTAAATATTATTAAAAGAAATTATGCAGTTAATCAAAGAAACTTTGGATTGAATATATCCAAGTGTGTAAATTATTTAATATTCATACATCAATTTCTAAAATTTTAAATTAAATATTTAGAATAATAGATTTATATTTTACACAGTTTATGCATATAAAAGTCTATATTTAAGATTTCAATAAAAGAACTATAACTGTTAGACAATCTGTGAATTAAATATTTTAGTAGTGAGAAATCTTTTAAGTGCAATTCCTTCCATCATAATGTATGTATAATAAAATAAATCTATATTTGAATGCAATTATTCTCTATAAACATCTAGCACTAGGAATTGTATAACTATCAAACTTGTTTAACTGTCTGGAATGTCATATAGCATTTAAAGAAATCAAGTTAGCTTATAGTTCCAATTTTTTCAGTAAAAAACAAATTATTAAAGATAGAAGCTAGATTGATTCCTTATTTACCAGAAGACAAATAATCAAATAAATGTTAGAAATAATATCTACTCAATGATTACATAAACACTATATATAAAATTTTTGATTTCCTTTAGCAATATATTATTATTATTCAAAAAAACTTATTCATATAAGTCAGTATACATACCATATTCTGATACACCTGTGTATATAGTACAGAATAAAATTTTATTAAGTCAATATCATTTTCCTTGAAATAAGTAACTTTCCTACTAACTGACAAAGTTAATATTACCTTTACAAATGCATATTATTTCCAAATTATATAAATTTTTTTCAGAACAAAATATAAATAAGGAATAAAAACATTTATTAATAATTTAGATTACAGACAATATAATATTTTTTACGGAGTAAAATATTAATTTTTAACTTGTATTATTATTAACATTTCTTGTTTGATCAAGATATTCTTAAAGTTATTTCTAATTCTTGAAACATATCTAAACTAAATCATAATTCTTATAGGATTTTAATAAACTTTACTGTTGCCATTATCAAAAACAAATTCATATTTCTTTTAATATAGTCAAAAAAATAATAATAAAAAATAGAACTGATTCTTGTAGTGACAAAATGGCTTGATTCTTCAAATTTACTTCCAAATTATGATCCTTATATGAATATATAACTACTATAAATTCAAGCTCTCACTTATTTTGGATATGATATATATATAATATGTTGTTCTATTAGGATAGCTTGTTTTTCCTCTGAAAAATCAAGACCATCTTTTTATGATTGCAACATCTCTCCTTTGTTGTTTTAGCTGTTTTTCATCATTGACACCTGTGTAGCAAGTATAATCTTCTAATTTGTTACAGCCTTCTACCTTTACCTATGTTCTTTCAGAAGAAACAGTATTAACTATATTTAAAATATTGAGATGTGAGATGAGATGTGAAGGGGGAGCTTATATAGCCCAAGCACCGCAACCACCAATGGTATATAGTGCACCCAAATATTTAAAATATTACTACAATAGTACTTTTAAATTTTTAAAAGTTAACTATTGTTAATAAAATTTTATTCAACAATTATCAAATATTAATTATGTAGAATTTTGAATAATTTTTTAATAACAAAAAATAATTCATAATTTATTTTTTTACTTAACATTAATTAATTTACAAATATAAATTATCAAATATATAAATAAAAGCAAAATTATGAATTTTTTTTTAATCTAACAGAAAATTTTTACATATACATTATATATATATCAGATACTTGATAAAAAAATTTCTAAAAAATCAATCAATCATATTTTAACATAAATTTCACATAGGAAATATCCAAAACTATTTTGCAGTTCCGAATTATATGATCTTTTTTTCAGATTATTGAAATTAAATAGCTGTATGTAAAATAAATTTTTGTAAAAAATGATATGATTTAAATTAGAAATGCGATGATTTTGTTATTTTCAATATAGTTATTCAAAGTGACTAATAAAAACAATCTTTTAACTTCCAGTTTTAAAAACGGATACAAGCTTCCCTTTTTAATTTCCTTCCTTGTTTTCCAAACTCAAATTCATAGCTTTATTTTCTAAGAAAATAGCTATTTTTATTTATTTTTTATCTTATATGAATTAAAAAAAATCAATTTTTTGTATTTTTACTAGATGATAAAAATAGAAAAATTTTTCATCATCATCAAACATCGTTTAAAAACAGCAAACTATTAATACAGTTATAACTGTCAAATTTAAATTTAGTCATATTTAGTAATGAATTATACAAATTTTTCCTGGTAAGACTGATTGAGATTTTAATATATCACAGATACACAAAAATAGTTAAATTCATATCAGAAAATTTGATAAAAAATTTAAGTTTTAAAAATAAAAAAATTATCAATTCTTCAATTAAACAAATTTAAGCTTATAATGCATATCTTGATCAGTATCAATCAGATATATATATATTATATATAGTGGAAAAAAAAAATTTTATATACAGTTTAAAGATCATTATTCAAATAAATCTGAAACAAAAAATTGTTGTTGGAATGTTGTAATGTATATTTGGATAACTGAATAAGCCAATATTACTCAAACTTTTGTTGTTGATACTCTTAATCTGTAAATTTAAAATTTTTGTGATCTCTTGTCTTTACTTACAAAATTTTTTTAGAAATGACAAATGAGGTGACATGATTCATAATGTCAATCCTGGTCAAGCAGTAAATTAAAACAATCTTAAAACTATACAAGTATTTCTCAACTTAAACAAATAATTGGGATTGAAGATTTTTACATAATTCAAATTTTGCAGAAGTCAAAAAAGTAATATTTTAACAAAAATTCTGAAGCAAAAACTACTGAACCTAGTGGATTATTTATGATTGCATCTATATCATGTTATGGCACCATATTGTTTTCTGATTGAAAAGGAGATAATGCTGCATAAAATAATACTATACAAGTAATGTGATTTATCTTTGCATCTTTTCTTCTTTCATATGAATTCATACAAATTCATACAAACTTTATTGTGTCATACGAATGTAACTGCTTACAATCATGTAACAAATAATTATTTTTTTCATCACAATTTGCTTCATTTTAAAGGCTATATTTTCATTTATGATTTATCTTTGCATCTTTTCTTCTTTCGTATGAATTTATACAAATTCGTACAAACTTTATTGTGTCATACGAATGTAACTGCTTACAATCATATAACAAATAATTATTTTTTTCATCACAATTTGCTTCATTTTAAAGGCTATATTTTCATTTATTTAGAAAAATAAATCATTGATTAGTCATTTACTACTGATTTTGTTGACTTTTATTTTATTATGATTTCATTGTCATTCATTGTCATTAATGGAATTTCCAATTTTAACATTGTGTCTATGGGAAATTGACTGTCAGTTTAAGAGGTCTTACTTTACAAGCCCACAACAAATTACCTCAAAGTTTAGAACTTTCTGTGGTTGCAAAATCATAAAAAAAAATGCAGAAAGTCATTATAGATACTCATAATATTGATATAAGCAAAGAACCAGATTTTCTACTGAAAATGGAAGTGAATTTTGTTTTAGAATCAATGGTGTGCACAGTAAATTTGACATATCTGATAAAATCTGTGAAGACAATGATCAATAAAATTGACTTAACAAATTACAATGAATAATTGATAATGATGAAACAGTTTCTTTGCAAGCAAAAATTATCTTTTTTTTAAAATGAAAGTTGAATTAAATTTATACAACATAAATTTAATCTCTTTATTATATCAAAAATTTGTAAACCAAGGGATATCTATACATAAAAGTCAAATACATTATTGTTACAAGGCTTTTTATAGAGAACTATCATCTCAAGAGAGATCTTCATTTAACATAAATTTCTGATAATCACAATTGTAAAAATGGAATGAAACTTTACATCTACATTTTATGTGAATGTCTGATTCTTTTCTGAGCTAACTGATCTTGTTGATTAGCATTGCCTTTTAACAGAAGATTTTTCTAATCCTCCTATTAAGAAAGATACTATACTTTTAATGATAATATTCTGTTAAGCATATACTATAGATAACTAGATGATTGCATAGCTAAGGCATTCATTTTTCTCATCAATTTAATTTTAACTTTAAACAATCATTATTCCAGTAAGCTAACTACTAGAACTTGTATATTTAATGAGTTATCTCCATGATCATTCTTACAAAAATTGTATGACCATTTAGTAAAACAGGTTTATAAAAGAATTGAAATATTTAAATCAATGACAAAATCAACACAAGATAATGAATATCTTGTAAACTGCAAATAAATTCTTTTTCCATATCCTATGCCAAATAGGATTTATTTGATTTTTAGTAGTAAAAGTAATAATATAATTTATTAGAATTTACTACTTATGTGGTTAGAGACAGGAATATAAAGGAAGCATTTATTGCAAATTGAGACTACTAACTCTTAATGATATCACGAAATTTTATTGCCTATGTTAAATAGTTCAAAACTGAATATCCATCTGTCAAATTACCATATATACTCGTGTATAAGCCGACCCCCTACTTCAGAAATTTTTTTTGAGGAAAAAAAAAAACTTCGGCTTATACATGAGTATATATGGTAAATCATGCTAAGGATGAAGTTTGAATTAGATAAAAAGGTATATCACAGACACAAATTGATGCAAATAAAAAACTAAAAACTTAAATCTGTTCATCAATATTTGAATGTAAATGATGATAAAAATTAGTAAATATCACATTTATGTTGATTATATTTCAGCAAAATATTATCAATTAAAAACAGATTTTAATAATTCATTTGTAAGTAACTAATCCAATAAGCAATAAACAAATATGATAGGATATTATTAGTCTAAGAATAGAAAATTTTTGAATATTTCAACTGATAAAAAAGCAGAATTTATAAATATTAGAATCATAAGAGGAAAATGAAATGCATTAACTACTACAATGCAAAAATAGTCTGCAAAGAACATTTCAAGAAGATAAAGTAGAGAAAAAAGTAGCATATATAAATTATTTAGAATGACAATACCATAACTTATAAATAATGTACTAAACATACAATTAAGGAAAATAAAAGTTTACAGTATAGTAAGCAAAAAATAATTTTGCTATGCTACAGATTTTTTGTATCCTTCAACTGAAAATATAAGCAGATATTGAAACATTTTATTCTGTGTGATACTTGATAATCATTCATAAAAACTAATTTTCTGAATGCCAAAAAACATTTTAGGAGAAATCAAAGATGTTTCCTACATTCAGCAGAATGACAGTCCTTAAATATACATTTTTTTCCAACAATAATGATTACAGATAATATGGATAACTTCAAATTTTCTGAAATAATTTACAATAAGGAAAAGAAATGGAAAATATTCTTTTTAAAATGAAAACTAGAATATGAATTTATTTTTTTTTAAACATTTGGTTTTTCATCTCAAATGTAATGAATCAATAAGAAATAATGATAATACTGAAACTAAATGCAATTTAGAAAAAAATGATTTAAAAAGTTCTGATTTAAAAGTATTTGAATGATAAATTAAAAATGTTTTTATTTCTTTTTATCTAAATATTTTGTAAGATTGGTTATATGCATTAATTTTATTTTCAATTTTGTAAATATTTCTTTGTCAATATAAAGTACGAGGTATTAAATATTTAAGAATTTTTATTAAACTTAGTTTACATTTATAAATTCTTTGAAAAAGTAAAAAAATTATATATTAAAATTAATAAAATATTACATCATTACTTGAAAGCCTTTACTTTTCAAAATTTTTCCGAAAAATCATTTGAATTAATTGATTCTAATAATTACTAATGATACGAATAAATTTAATAATAATAAAAATTGATTTTTATTTCATCTATTATTATCTATAATAATAAAATTCAATTTTAATTCTTTTGTAATAAATTGATAACAGACATTATTATTTCAGTCAGAAAAATATTAACTTATACAAATACATGTTTCAATGCTTATTTAATGCATCCAATCCTCTATGGAAATTTATATTATTAGAACCTGGCAATAGTCCCACTATGTCATTTTGACACAACACTTTGAATACTTAAAAATAAATTTTTTATAAAATTTAAAAAATAAACCTAAAAAAATTTCTATTTTCTTAACTTTCTAGTGGTAATCAAATGCATTGAATCAATTATGCATTGATGCCATCATTTTTTAATAAAAAAATACCATATAACAATTTGATATTGCATGACTACTTATATTTGCTTTGCATTCACATAACATATGTTACTGGTTTCTAAAAATAACTTGTCGCATTTATTCTATGTCATCTGCAATCTCAAGTAGTATAAAACACAATTATTTTTGTGTTTTATACTATAAGCACTTGATTTTTACAATTTATTATTTATATTTTTATGTTTTTCTTATATTTTTAAAACCTAATTTAATTATTTTATTCTACTTGTATATATTATGAAACTTTCTTAATCCTATAAAATAAAAATAATATATTTTTATTCAAAGTATAGGCAATCCTCGATTTATGAAGCCTCAAATTATGTAGTTTCAAAATTACAAAAATTGTATTTTTATAGATTTTGTTACTGTTACACACAGTTTACATGAATTTCTGTAAGTTTCTAGAAGCTTCTGTAAACAGAACAAAAGGGGCACCTGAGTCTCTTTCTTTCTGCCAATGAGAAGTGAGTGGAAACTTCCAGAAATTGACCTGTAATTCTGCCTCTGTAATTCTATAATTATGAAGTTAAGAATTACAAACTAATATGGTGGAACCTAACCCTGGCATAAATTGATGGTTACTTATATTAAATATAAAATCAATTCTAGTTTATTATGGATTATTCTCTTTTTATTGAAAAAAATATAAGAGAAAGAAGTTAGATGTGTTTCAGTTAGTCAGATAAATTTCAGAGGGAGATTGAAGTTTGTTCATATAAACAGACATTTTATAAATTTAGAAAAGTTTTTCTCAAATTTTCCTTTTCTAATGATTTTCCAAAAAATTCTGAAGTTATTTTATATTGTATATTTGATATTCATTATAGAGAATTAATCTCTGTATATAATGCTCATGACATAACCACCTTTGCTACTGTGATATTTATAATTACAGATTTTGTTGTTATTCACAAATCAATTCTATGATTGCTACAGTAACAAAACTTATAAATGATAGTTTGTCTTACTATTGTGAGATTTATGGAACAAAGATTCATGATGGCAAATAGAAAAAAATTTTATTTCTTTGTCAAGAAATGCTGGAATATCTCAACCTCAACAGCTACTCAGATATAGCAGGAATTCAGCTATAATTGCAGTAGAGATGTAATTGTTGTTATTATTCTTCCTATAATTTTTTTTATGTTTTGTTAATGATTTCATAATGTATTTTCTAATTATTATTTAGCAGTTACAACAAATGATACTATTTAATAGTTTAATGAACAACAAAATAAGTTACTAAAGCCATAGTCATTCTGCAACTGATAATAGCAAAGAGACAAACTAAGCACTATGCAGAAATAGATCTTTATTTCAGTAAAGAGACAAACTAAGCACTATGCAGAAATAAACCTTTATTTCAGAAAAAACGCTTCCGACCTTTATTAGCTGACAAAGACCTGTTGAGAAAGGTCAAAAGCGTTTCTTTCTGAAATAAAGATCCTATTTCTGCATAGTGCTTAGTTTCTCTTTACTTATCCGATTAGTTTGACACTAACATTCTCAAATTGGTTAATTATGTATTAAAATAAGTATTTCCTAGTCATATGCTTATACATTTTCAAATAAATTCTAATTTTTCAGTTGATCTGGAACATATTTCCCATATAATATAGAGGTCCCCGGTTATAACATGGGTTTGCAGGGTGGTGATCCGACTCATATTATAAGACAACTGCACTATAACCAACGGCTTTTCTTATTTTTAATTTAGTGGTTCTAAATTAGAGAAAGTTGTCCAATTTATCCAAGAAGGTTTGTAATCTTTTTTTCTGCAATCTAATTCTCATATTGTGACAGATGGACGTCGTTAATGTGATGTATTATATTTTTCTCAGAATATCTTTTGAACGAATGGGGAACAGGAAAGACCCACGGCATATCCAAATCCGCGGTATAAACGAGAGCATTATATCCAGGGAGTAGTGTACATTAATTCAATGGGAAAGCAATGTCTGATATAGGTCATTTTAATATAAATCATGTTTTTAGGCATATAATTTCATTGTATATCAAGGATTTTCTATATTCCTTTATTTAAAAAATGCATGGAGTCAAAATTAATTTAATCAAAAGCAATGATAAATTGAATACATTAATTAAAGCAAAATAAAAAATATGCATGTCTGAATAATGTATTTTTATAAAATAATTAAAGATTATTGATATTAAAAATATGATAACATGTTTAAAAATTTGATAAATTAAAAATAAAACCAAAGAGATCTGTGTTAGATCAAAAATTATTGAATAATCAATACTTAACAAATTGATAAATATTCTCTATGATGCATTTTTCTTTCAGTATTGTATCAATTAAAATTAATAATAATTTCTTAGATTATATCAAATATTACACAATAATCATTAAAGAGAATTATATCCTGATGGAAATGATTGATGAATGATTGTTTTAGTTAGATTTTAAGAAAATTTCTAAAACAATAAAAGAATATAAAATTCCAAAACTTTTTCCTTTTGTTAACAATATATTGTATTTCACTCCAAGAACAAAATTTATTAAAAATATTTGAGTTTATTCAAATTATAAAATATGAAAAAAGAAAATGATATCCATATAGTTTTTTTAAAGTTAAATGCAAAATATTTGTTTTTATTTATAAAGTAATAAAAATATTTTAGAAAATTTTTAATGCCAGACAAAATCCAATTTTGCAAAACACATTTTGTATTTATTACATCGACATTTTAAAAATCCCAATTACAAACATAGAATTTTAATAAAAATAAAATTATTTTTATTTTCAATTAATTTAAAAGCTAAATCAATCACTAAAAAGTCGTTATTGAAACATTCTATTTATAATGTTTGATAACCAGTATTAAGAGTTCCAAACATACACAGTATAAACAACAATATAATCAAAGTCAACAATGAAACAAAAATAAATAGTTCCAAGAAGAACAAAATCAAATACAAACTCAGTCTTTAAAGCTTAAATTTAATACATACTCTCAGGAGTTTAAATTTACTATTTCATTATTTTTATTGAGTAAAACAGTATTTTTTAGCTTATTGTAACTGATGTACAACTGTTATATAAAGTAAGTAAAAGGAAAATTATTTCCTATACAATTAAATTTCAAAATTTAATTATATATATTAAAGATATTGATTCAATACATTAACCAATCAATCAATTGGTTCACACTATTGAAATGCTATCTTTTATATATACTGTATATTCAATTTAATTTATTGGATTAAGTTCTTAAAAATTTATAGTACTTTTCATATTATATACTATTATTATTTTGATAACTGAAATCAAGCTGCATCTTTTATGTTATATTTCAAATACAGATCTTCCTGTAAGGAAAATATGCTCATTATAAAATCGAAAATAAAAATAATGGAAGAATACAAAATAAAGCATAACCTTTATTTGTAACGACTAAGCTTTATTTTGTACTCTTCCATTATTTTTAATACAGTAATACTCTGGAGTTACGTAATAGGTGGGACTGGGAAACATAATATAAGTCGGGGTACTTACAGATTTCTAAATCTAATTTCAGATACATATGTATTAGGTTCTTAATTGGCTTTTTGTTACCAAGAAAACAACAAATTATAAAAGTTTATAATATGTAATTGTAATTAAAGACTCTTAATCAACAAATCAGCAAATGAAATATGTACAGTTCATTCCAAAAAGTTTGTCACCTAAACGGAAGATGTTCGGCTTCCTTACAATACTTACAAACCAATGAGATTAACCAGTACAGGCGCTAAGATGTTTTATTTGAAAATGTATGCTTCTTTCTGCGTTTGTAATAAAATTAAAACCTGTTCTAAATGATTCTCATTGATAATAAGTATGTTTCTTACCTGTTAAAGAATTAAAAAATTAGCTTTCAACTGTTCTAAACGATTCTCATTGATAATAAGTATGTTTCTTACCTGTTAAAGAATTAAAAAATTAGCTTTCTTCTATAGAACCATATGAATATATTCAAATCACAGATGGTGATTCTTTGTAATATTTAGGTCAATTTCTCAATTCACCTTATCAAGTCTTAAATGTATCATGATATATTCAATAAGATTTCATACTGTTTAAACATTATTATTTTTTGTTTAATGCATAAGAGTTGACAGCATAAGTGAAAGGTAGTGAGGAAGAGAAATGTTATTGTTTGGAAGGGAATTCTTTTTTTCTTTTTTCAGTCTCTTGGCACTACTCAACTCTGCTTCAGATCCACTGGGCCTCTATCTCACTAAAAAGGTGTCCAGTGTGATTTGTTATTGTCTACATTTTGAAATGTTTCTAAAGTGGCACATGACATTATCATTGAAAATGTTTATATTGACAGGTTTTATTTTTTGCTTACAAAAAAGAAATTATAGCAAGCTATGGGAACAAATTTTATCTAGAGAATTAATTTTGATTTTATATTAGAAAACGAAAAGCTAAAATGAAAGGACAGAAAGTAAGAGTTATAGTGCTATAGTATATATATAGTGCTTGTAAGATTTTGATTTTATATTAGAAAACGAAAAGCTAAAAATAAAATGAAAGGACAGAAAGTAAGAGTTATAGTGCTATAGTATATATATAGTGCTTGTGTGTTTGTAACTCAAGACATAGTACATCATCCAAGAAGCTTTGTTCAGAAAATTTGTTCGTAAACCAAGGTTTGACTATATGATAATTATTTATGGAAATGTAAAATAGATCCAAAGGGAAAATCTAAATGTAATATTTTCAAGAAAATAAGTTGATCTAATTATTGATATTTTCTAATTCTGATTTTTTTTCCAGAAGTAGATTTTCCTTCAGCTGACTTGTCAAACAATGCTATTTCCTCACCTTAACAGATGATATTCCATCCTTGTTATAAGATTTACATATGCACAGATTTCAAAATTACAGTTATACCTATCTTACAACATAGCAATCTTGAAATTAATGTGAAAGTAACATTTTAATTTCTTTTGGTCAAGACTTAATAACATATTTGGAAAAATTTTGATATAAAGGCAACATTGGTAATATACAAAATAAAGACAAAATAAACAATCATCATTTATTGCATCCTTATTTTGTATTTTAAATACAATGGGTACCTACAAGCCAGTTTAACATTTGTAGCTATCCATGTTTCAATCTTGCAATTATGAAATTGGCTGTTCAATAAAAATACATGTAAGATGATATGAGTTAAATTCATGAATTACAATAAGTATGTTTCTTACCTGTTAAAGAATTAAAAAATTAGCTTTCTTCTATAGAACCATATGAATATATTCAAATCACAGATGGTGATTCTTTGTAATATTTAGGTCAATTTCTCAATTCACCTTATATCAAGTCTTAAATGTATCATGATATATTCAATAAGATTTCATATTGTTTAAACATTATTATTTTTTGTTTAATGCATAACTTATTATTATATACATTACATAATTCTTTGCAGACATATATAGACATATATCTTTTCATTATAGTTATATAAAATCTCTATCTAAAATAGTTTCAACCTGTATTTTGAGAATTAATTTTTCAATAATAAACAGAAATTATAGTAAAAATCATAGTTCCATTAGATTTAATTAATTAATCATGATTTAGTGCAAGTGAATTACTACATCAAAGAAAAATAAAGATAATAAATATGAAATAATATATAGTATAATCAAGCATAGTATACAATAGATTCCCAATTAACTGGGGTAGTCAGGAAATTAATTTCCCTGGATAATGATTCTCTAGATAATCTGCAAAATACCAAAAAGAAAATCAAAATTATGAACAATATGCATTCAAAAATTTTATTATTTACTTAAAAGAAAATAAGAATTTTATTTGCAGAAAAAAATTTATTATTATAATACAATGTATGTATTTGTAACTAACTTGATTCTAATTTTGATTTCTAATAATCTAAGATACATTAAGAAATGAATGTGGGAAATTTAAAAATTTTTCACATATTGCATTTAAGATCAAAACATTGATAATTACACATCACTTCCAGGTTGTGGATTAATTCTAGTTAATCTGCAGCCTGGGTAATCCAACCCCAGATAGTCAGGAGTCTACTGTATATAAGAAATCTCCAACTTAAAGATTCTCTGACTAAAAACAAAACTAGATTGATCTTAGCAGATAAAGCTATAATGAGATCGGAAGAGCGTCGTGTAGGGAAAGAGTGTAGATCTCGGTGGTCTTATATATATTTTTATTAGTTTATTAGGCTAATTTTAGTTAAGAAGCCAGGCCCAAACCCTGAACCTCTCCTGAAAAATTGAAAGTATGGTGCTCTGAACTGAATCCAATCTCCAACATGATAAGTGATTGCTTTACATATGATTTATGTGCTAATTCTTTAGTATAACTATTTTTTAATGTTTATATCTTTGTGGCACGGTATTAAGGTACTATTTTAGTACTGATTATGGTATATTCTAGCATACAAATGTTATGACTTATGTAAAGTTTTTCTCCATTTTATATAAATGAGGAATTGGCTTGTACATGTACACAAAACAATAGTATCAATAAAAATTTTCAACTTAAAAAGTTTCATTAATTATAAGTATTTTGTCTTAAATTAACAATAAACTTTCAAACTTCAATTTCCCATAAATAATCATCTTCATTTAATCATGTTGCAATCAGTAAGCTTTGTTTCAATAAAGCACTAGTCAAATATTTCCATAACTTTTTCTGTTTTTCCAGACAGAGGATAAATATTTACTCTATAAGTTCACAACATTTATAAGCTCATTTTGCTTGATTTACTTGTTTTGTATTGTTTGTTAATTTTTAATCATCATATCACTGGTATAATATCATTCCAGGCAGTATTATATCCCTTTCAGAAAGAGGGAATAATATGGCATCATAACATTATGTAGGAGAATTGTACACCAAGTCCTGGGGATTTTTGATTCAGAATTGTTGTTAAAAAATTACTTTTCCAACTCAAACAAAATCTGAGTTATATAAAAAACTTTGGTCCCAATTATTTGTATAAGTTTGGAAATACATGTATATATATAAAATAATTTCAGATATTAGCAATGTCAATTTTATCTGATTTCTTTAATTTTGCATTCATAAGTTTACTATAATGCTATATAATTCTTTAATAAATAACAATAAATACACACTTCATAAATATACATACTTCAACTTACAACTATATCAATTTACAATCTAATCAATAAAATAGAACCAGTAAAAGTCAAGGGTTATCTGTGTTGCTAATTTTATTTTCATAGGTTATATTTTCATTAAAGTAATGGATATTCAATATGATTGATAAAGTATTGATTCATTATTATAATCAATAATATGTTTAGATTATTTGAAATTTATTTTGCTATGTGATCTTCCAAATACCACTTATTGCTTCTGTTATCATTATTGTCTTCTATTCTGGTTTATTCTCTTATCCATGTGTTGGTCTTGCAGTCTCCTTCCTGATGAATTCTAACATGTCTTTCTATGCTTCTTTGAGTTATTGCTAGTTTCTATTCAATTTTCTTTGTAAAACTCCATGTTTCACATACACATATCATTACCAGTTGTATGCATATGTGGAAGAGTTTCCTTTTGGATAATATCCTGTTATCTCTTAGGAAGTATCTATATTGGCCAACATAGGACATTTTGGATATTGGCCAACATAAAACTATTAAAATGGCATGCATGCCATCCTAATTGCATCCTATGTTGAATTTATCTAATCTATTTTTCTTGTGTTATGATTATTTGTCCTAAATATTTGTATTCTTTTGACCCTTTCAATTGTCAAATCTATTGTCACTATTTGTGAGTTTACTTTTGTGTTGAACATTGTCTTCTTATAGTTCATGTGCAGTCTTATTTTCTTGCTTTCTCTATCATGAGCATTTAGCATTTCCTATAGTTCATCCATATTTGGGCAAACAACACTATGTTGTCTATAAATCTCTGGTGACCAAGATGTTTTCCATTGAAGTTTATTCTTATATGTTCCTATCTATTTATTTATTGGAATATTTCTTCTAAACAGTTTGTGAACAGTTTAATGATATGTTTTCTCTCTGACAAACTTCTTTTGCACTTTTATTTTCCTACTATCTTTGTGTGTTCCATATTATGGCTTTTGCTTCCTTACAGATGACACAAAGTTTTAGGTACCAATGATCATGACTATAAACAACTGAGTTCCGCTGCTTCTACTGACAAAAGAAATCACAACAAGCACTTGCTTCAGGTAAACGTTCTTCAAGTGCTTGTTGTACCAATGATCTATTCCCTGGTTTCTTAATGTCAATAGTATTTCTCTGTATATACTGAACTGAATGCTATAAAGTGGGATATAATATTATTTGTATTTTTCTTTCAGTATTCCTTTATATATAAATTAAATATACATAAATATGTTATAATTAATTTACAAATATGTCTATAAAATCTGAGAGAGATCTTATTTGCAAATAATAATAATACAATAATCCTAAACACTTTACATAATATTATACAAATTTAAATATTAAGATACCTAACATATATCATAGTTTCAACACTAAAATCAAATACAGCAAGATAGAAAAGCATGAAGAGATACAAAACAATGATTAAATCACATACGAGCTATCGAATTCAATTGCAAGATATCATGTGGCATGACGATTTAATAAAAATTGTTATAAAACACCTAAGTACATGGTACTAACATTGAAACTTTGGGAATTATGACACCAACATAGACCTAATGATGGACAATAAAAATTTCAAAACAAATAATTCAAGTAGATCTGAGTAATTTGACATTTGAGCAGTCTAAAATAATCCTTTCTAAAATGAATAATTACATGGCAATAATATAGGAAATTTGGGAATCTGTATCTCTAGTCCAGCACTAATGAGTGACTATAAATTTCTAAAAATTTTAAGAGTATATATCCATCCAACTTGATGTACATTATTTAATAACAGCAGCAGATGTGATACAAGGGGTCCTCAATATATTTTGTAATTTTGTTCTTAATTGAAAAAAATAAATAAGTAAATTATTTCAAAACAACATATATTGGACTTTGATTTCCCATTAAAGTAATATATTATGTGGGAGTTACATTCCAGACCAACCAAAAAATTTGAATTTATATAGAAGTATATAGGCACATGAATAGGAAATACTTATATTAGCATATATTAAACCATCAAAGTACTGAAAAATTTTTAACAACTGGCTTGCCGAAAAAAAACATGAATGATTTAATTGCAATTACACATACTGAATGCATTTACACACATATAAGTTTATTTATGTGTGTTTTAACACTGTTTCCACCTCATGGATAATAAACAACGGGGCATTTCCATGCCTACACAGACTTTTCGGTGGGATTAGCTATTACATGGAGGATGAGGTTTAATAAGCTGAGCCTAGATCCCTCCTGAGCTCTAGATCCCTAGAGGTGTGAAACCTGAGAATTGAACCTGTATCCTCCAGGGTAGAGATATATCATGTTTCTATTGCAGCCATCTGGCTGATTACATAAGTTTGTTGTAAATCAGTAAAATTTATTATAAAGTGGAGAACAATATTTTCATATAAAAATGAAATATTTAATATTCTTTATTGCAAAT
Organism: Olivierus martensii; assembly: GCA_000484575.1. Taxonomy (NCBI): domain Eukaryota; kingdom Metazoa; phylum Arthropoda; class Arachnida; order Scorpiones; family Buthidae; genus Olivierus; species Olivierus martensii. Next base: position 35,273 of record AYEL01087979.1, read on the forward strand.
TTCATTAATTTTCACAGAAAGTAATTAACTCTCATAGAATGCTTTTGTTAAATTTTACCAAACACTTGGATTGTCTGTGAATTTATTATGATTATGATTCATAAACCAGAAACACAACCAGAAGAGCTTTGCAATTCAAAATGAAACTTATAGAAGCATCAATCTATTCAGTCATCAGATATAAACTTGTCATTCAAATGCTAATCAACAGTTTACAGCTATTACCAACTTATAATTTAATTGTCAAATGGGTGAGCCTTTCTCTGGAACTTGGTAGGTGAACAATGCATGGAGTGCGTCACATCAAAAGAAAAACATGAAAGTATCCAGAAGCTTATAATTATTGTTGTGTTTAACAACCAGCTCGCAAAATTCTTGAAAATTTAATAAACAGCTCGCAAGAGATAGGACAAGCCTGCTCCAGCACACCATTGCATTATTAAACTGTAATATAGTATAATTTATTGTAATTGCTAAATAATCATTTGAAAATATACTATGAAATTATTAACAAAAATAAATTTTTTTTTCATTTTTCTTATTATAATTGCTCCTCTTTAGCACTTGGAAGTTGCTGCAGTTTCCACTACTTCTATGACTAGCTGTTGAGACTAAGGTTTTCTGGGTTTTTCTTGATGATGGAGTCAAACTTCATTTGCTTATCATCATGAATCCTTTCATCATAAATTGCACAATAATAAGACAAATTATTATTTATAAGTTGTGTTATCTTAACTAAATGATTAAACATATGATCCTAATTCTGCAGAATAATATATTTTATATACAATATACAATTATGAACTTAAATACAGAAGGAGAAAAAGAAAATTTGAGAAAGACATATATTCTGTTCAAATAATGTAAGTGCAAATAATTTTGATGTACCATCTGTAATTAATCAACAACATAAATACTGTATGAAATGAAGTATATCATGGACTATCTATACAGCCCTTCTTTTTAAAAATATTGTATCAGTTTTCTATCAATTTCTGTTGTTCAAACATTTTAAAGCTTTCAATTTTACTTGATTAATTTGCTTTTTATTTTTTCAATAATAATACTATGAACAATAATTTTATTTTCATATTTTAGAGACCATGAATCTCAGGTTGAGAAATAAATAACAATAATCTTGCAAAAGTAAAATCTTAATGATATCAAGTAATCTATTATTATATATACAAAATTTTTAAATAGCAACATTACTACTTTTGTTTATGTGCATTTGGTAATTTCATATGAAAATAATTTATCCTTTGGAGATTTATATAACAGTATACTTCATTTTCAATTTATTTAATTACTTAAAAATAGATATGCAATAGCAGATTATATAATGCTTCTGTATCAATAAAATAATATGGTCAACATAGCTACTCTATTTTTACCTATCTAGTTAAATTCCTGATTACTAGAAAATGTAAAAAATAGACTCAGCACTTACTATTTTTTACATTTTCTAGTTATACGCTAAGAAAGCAGTATCACATTTAAATTCCTGATTGTTAATTTTAAATCTGATTCAAGTGAAATTTTATTACCAGTTTTTTAGTAATAGTTACACACCATACATTACTATATTTATATTCTAATAATTGTTTAAAAAAAAAAAAGTTCAATACACTTATTTTGACAAGTTAATCTAATACTTAATATCATATTTCATTAAATTGATAATAACATTTTTTTATCAATTTTATAAATAGTAATATATAAAGTATGATTATTTCTATAAAAATTTTATTATATATAATTTACTATTATTACACAGAAAAAACTATTTATTTTGTAATAGACAAAGTGTCTACATATGCAAATTATATTTTAAATATTGTATTTAAATTTAAAAGATAACCTTTAGTAACCATTAATAAACAACACTAAATATCCTGAAAAATCATGTTTCTGATCTGCTTATGACAAAATTATATTTATTTGTATTCATTTTTAATATATATAAGCAATTTCCAAATGATTATATATAATCATGTTATATATAATGTGAATTTACTCTATTTTTCTTTAAAAATCAAAGATTTCTTTATCTCTTAGATAAAACAGCAGTTGACCATTATTAATAAAGAAAGTTGAAGAACATGATGAAATTGTTAAGCTTCAACCACATATTTCTAATTTCCCTCTGTAATCAAAACCACTTCACTAGATTTAATTTCTAAATGAATAACATATTATATGTGTATAATTATTTAATTTGTCTATTAAAACAGCTGTAAAATAAACAGAAACATATGTAACAAATATTTATTATTAGATTTAAAAACTGATTATTAGTTATATATGATGAGTGAATAATAGCTATATAAATAATTATTAAGAAATAGTAATTAAATAATAATAATAATAACAGCTGAAAGTGATCACATCATTATGAATGGACCACATCCTATTAATAAATAATACAGTTTTCTAAAAGATGCAAATAAACGTAGTTTCTCTGTGACAATGATGTATAGGAAAATAAACAACGGCGAGAATTTTCTTAGAAGATGGCTTATCTATTCAGAGAGCACCGATAAAATTTATTGCTTTTGTTGCAAAATTTTTGGTTTCTCCAATAAGTCAAAGTTAGGAAAATCTGGAATTAATGACTGGAAGCATGCTCATGAATACTTACAGTCACACGAAAATTCAGTATATCACCTGGAATGTCTAAAGAAATGGTTTGAAACATCACTGCGATTACAGACTAATAAAATTATAGATAAGGAGCTTCAATCACAAGTGGAAAAAGAACAAGAGCATTGGTGTAAAGTTTTAAACGTTTAATAAGCATTACTCAGTATTTAGCTGAATGCAATTTGGCTTTCGGAGGAACTTCAGACACATTATTTACACCACACAATGGGAATTTTTTAGGTCTTGTTGAGCTACTTGGAAAATTTGATTTAACAATGAATGAACATTTACGCCTGGTTGTATCTAAAGAAACTCATGTTCATTATTGTGGAAAAATTGTTCAGAACGAAATAATCAATTTGTTGGGAAAATCTGTTCAGGAAAATATATTTAACCAAGCTAAATCAGCCAAATATTTTAGTATTATTTTAGACTGTACGCCAGATATAAGTCATGTGGAGCAGCTTTCATTTACAATACGATTTTTAGATGTAGAAGATATTGCAGTGAAGGAACATTTTATTAGCTATAAACCTGTTATAGAAACTACAGGTCAAGGATTATATGAAAGTATACTTGATTTTCTGAGAGAGAACAACTTGGACTTACTTAACTGCAGAGGTCAGGGTTACGATAACAGTTCAAATATGAAAGGAAAAAATAAAGGGGTTTGGGCACGATCATGAAAGAAAATCCACAGGCATTTTATATGCCATGTGAATGTCATAGCCTAAACTTAGTGGTTGGTGACAGTGCAACAAGTTGCCTGGAATCCACTTCTTTTTTTGGTATTGTTCAGTGCATATATCTTTTCTTTTCTGCCTCTCCTGGGCGATGGCATGTACTGAAAAAACATGTTAACTGCCTCACTGCAAAATTTTTATGCGAGACTAGATGGGAATGCAGAATAGAATGTGTCAAAGCCATTAAATATGAAATCACGGGAATTCGAGAAGCTCTTTATGAACTTTCAAAAATGCCTGCGTCTGAACTGGTAATGCGACACGAAGCAGAGACTCTTATAACACAAATAGAAGATTATGGTTTTCTAGTGATGATAAATGTCTGGTATGATGTCCAGTGGCGCCGAGAGAAATCCCAGGCCTCGGTACCAACCAGATTTTGGGACTAAATTCTTATTGTTAGGAAGTGGCCTGAGCCCCTCAATCTTCTACGGGCCCAGGGAAAGGGTCTCCTCTTCCCTGCCCTCTCGGCACCACTGATGTCTTAGGCAAGGTAAATGTTATTAGCAAAGCTATGCAGAACACCTCTGTGGAACTATCTACTGCAGTTTCACTAATGAAAAGTATCACTGATTATTTAATTGATTATCTTGCAAATGGATATGAAAAAACATTAGCGTCAGCAAAAGAATTAGCTACAGAATTAGATGTAGAGCCCATTTTTAGAAATAAAAGAATAAACAGAAGAAGGAGGCTATTTGAATATGAGTGCACTGACGAGGTTCCAAATGCAGATGACCCAGAAAAAAGATTTAAAAATCGTGTTTAATGTAATACTGGACAGAGCTATCAATTCTTTATCAGATAGATTTGAACAGTTGCAAAGTTTCAATAACATATGGGGATTTTTAAATGACCTAAAAGATCTGTCAGATAAAAATAGTGATATTAATGGATATGATCTCTTGACTGAACTAGATATAGCCAAAGAACTATTTCCTGAAGATGTAAAGCTTCCAACAGAAGCCCTTAGGTTCATAAACACTAAAATTACAGGATGTCATGCCAAATTTGTGGGTTGCATTAAGAATAATACTTACAATACCTATTACTGTGGCCGCTTGTGAGAGAAGCTTTAGTAAATGAAAGCTTATAAAAACATACTTATGGTCCTCCATGTCTCAAGACAGAATGAATTCTTTGGCAGTTTTGTCTATAGAAAATGATATTGCAAAGAATATAAATATAGAAAGTGCCATGAAAAGATTTGCTTATCTTAAGGTTAGAAAAAAAATATTTTAAGTAGACTAATTGTTCATACTGTCAGAATACTGGTTGAGAAAAGTAATATTATTGTTCATTGTTTGCTAAAAAACAACCCAGGTAATAAACTCATTTTTATATTTTTAGTTTTTTTCCTTGTGAAAAATTTTTATAGCTATACTTAAAAAGGGCGCCGAAGTTCAGCTTGCCCAGGGCGCCAGCAACCGTAGAGCTGGCCCTGGCCACAAGTAACAGCGTGTAGGAAACAGTCCAGCTCGTCGAAAGATCAGAGCAAAAAGTAATGTCAGTTGGGTTCACCAGCTGGCTGCTCTCCATGTCATGCCCTCTGGTGGCAGTCACCACAATGTATCTCTGAGAAAACATTAATGGAGAATCCCTAAAACAACAGTTAGGTTTATATACTGTATTGATTCCTTATTGTTAATTTATAAATTTTGGTCACTTTTTGTTGAAATTTTTAAAATTATATTAGTTTTATTCAGGACTTTTCCTATATAAAATCTGATGCTTGTACTGCTTATTACTTGACTTTGTTCAACAACAGACTGGTATCATGCTTACCAAATTTTAAAAATAGATGTTTTTTTGTGAATGAGTATACAGTCACAAAAAAATATTGGTTATTACTGTTATACAAATTTTATAAGACTATCTTGAATATTATCAGATGCTGAATTGGATTTTTACTGTACTATGTTTACAATTTAAGATTTTCCTGTTAAGATTTTAACTTAGTTAGATTAGTTTATTCATTCATATATCTTATATAAAATATGAATAATTTTCTAAATATTATTTAAAATTTGTTGTTTTGAAATTTTATTTATTTTTTTCTTTTAAAATTAATAACCTAAAACTTTTACTTTAGATACTGAAGATGCTAGTGAAACAGATATGGTTAAGCAAGAAGAAGAATTTACAGAAATTAAAGAACAGTATGTTTTTTTTAACTTAATTAATTGTATATATATTTTAGATTTAGTTAAAATGATTTAGTTCTTAAAAAATTAGTTTACAATTATAAAAAGCAGAAGAATGGAAAGAAATATTTCATTTGCATTGTCTGTTTGGGAGTGTTTCTCCTGCAATATATTTCCAAATTATGAAGCTATAATCATGAAACTTTTACAGTGAAGAGCTTGATTACAATACATGTTTGAACTAAATCCATTGTCCTACCCAATTCACACAGTACAAAGTAAACAGTCTTAATTCTTAAACTGACTTATTTTAAGCCAGCTTTCAACAAACCAGATTTATTAGCCATTCATACTAGTTAAACTAAACAGATTTACTTATAACCACCTTAAAACAATTACAATGTACCCTCGTGTTAAAACTTCTCATTATAAATTATATTGTGTGAAATTACAGTTAAATTTTAATAGAGTTTCTTTCAGTAAGCAATTATTTTAATAAATTGAAGAAATAATATATATGGTTTACTTTAGTATTATACTTAATTGCAAAATCACTTATATTTCTTCTGATTGGCAACATGTAAATCTAGCAGATATAGGTCCTGTGACTTGTCAGAATCATTGCATTTTGCTCAATGTAATCATCAATATTCTCTCTCCAGCAATCAAGAAGTACATGAACTTCTTTCTCAGACCAATTTTCTGTCTGTTTTTCTCTTGAAAACTATTTTTCTTATTTACATCGTCCAATGTAGGTCCATTGATGACATGGTCCTAGCAAGTTACATTGTCCATGTTGAATTAAGTGAAGTAGTGGACCGTGTGGAGAGCTTGCAATGTCACAAACTGACTTATGCTTTTTCATTGCTGCAAATTAAGCTGAGCTGCTTTTTCAAAACTAAATCGGTTCTGCTTACACCACAAATCTTAAACCAGCTTTGTTATTTAAGCCAGCTTAAAGCTTACCATGTGAATTGGGTATTAGAAACCTGAATTATGATCTATGTTAATTGGGCAAAAGCAATATCTTATATTTTTTCAAAAAATTTTTTTTTAAATTGTCAATAATTATTTTTAATCTATTGCAGATATATTCCTAAAACTTTTATTCAGCAATAAGAATATTAAATGAAGAAAATAATAGATGTATTGAGTTTGATAAATGGTTTTTAGTTGATGCCATGGTTTGATACAGCTGACATGAGTGAAAAATATATCTAAATAGCAAACACAAGTTCACAAAACTGATTGTGATGTTATGTTTAATATTTAGTTTAGAACTTATAGTAGATGGATAATAGTATATAGGAAAAATATATCTTTTATCACATAATTTTTAATTAAATATGCTAATTATTTTAAAACTGCTATTGATATGTTGTTGAATTTTTATTTCAATATTACAAATAAATTGTAATATTGATAAATAAACGATTATTTTGTTTGAAACAATTTGTGAATAAGTCATTTAATTTTTTCATCCAGGAAATATTAAATAATGTATTCTAGTATATTCTAATTTCAAAATTATTATTTTTTAGGGAAATTGTATAGAATTTATTTATTGGTTAAAAGTTATTTAAAATAAAATTTTTTAGACCAAACTTCAAGGGAAATACTCAAATTGAACCTAATAATGTCAAACTAAACCCTTGATATACATTTATATATTTAATAATTTGAAATAATTTAAACTAATATTAATGCAATTTCATAATAAGTAAATATACTAATGATTAAACCAAAGAATAGTGCATCTATGAATTAATGGTTAAACTAGAATTTTAATTGAATTCATCTGAAGAAAAATTTCTGTTAAAATATATCAAGGGATTATGCATATATTATCAATCAATTATCAATTAAATATTATCAAATATTAATTTGATAGTATTAGGCAGGGATGCAGACCAGATGGCAAATGATCCGACTCCGACTCCCTAAAATTTGTAAGATCCAGTTCTGACTCCCGACTCCGGGCAGTTTAAAAATCTGATTCCACCCAAAACCTCCAACTCTGTAACCCCTAGGTTGCAGAGTCAGAGGTTTGATCCAACTCCACTTTTTAAAATCTGACTCTGACTCCAACTCCATTGGATATGGATAATGATAAAAGAAACATTAAAATTCAATAATTGTGCCAGAAGAAAATATTAATATGGTGTATTATAATAATATGTTAAGGCCAAATGATCCATTTTCCATTCTGTTAGAATGGAACTGGAAACATAATCTTATTAACTTGGAATCATTAACCCTTCTTAAAGTGGCTGTAATGATTTTTATTTTTAAGTTTTTCTATTAATATTGTTAAAAATCTTATATCTATTAAAAGCTAATGTATTTATTTTTGAATTTGTTTTAAGAATATCATATAAATTCATAAGATGTTCAATGCATAATTCCATTTCCTTACTATACAATGTATTGTGCTGACAATGGAATTTCAGAAAGTACTTCACTTAATAAACTGTTTTTGTGTTATTTCCTGTTTAATACTACTAGATTAATTGATTATTAATACAAAATAGACTATCAATAACCAATATTTGAGCTAAAGAAGCTTATAGATAGGATTACAGGGGTAAAGATCATGCATACAAGAAGAAATACACTGTTCAACAGAATTAGAAATAACAAGAACAAAATAGAGAACAAGAAGAAAAAAGCTGTGTACAAGAAAGATTGTGAGAATGTAGATCTAAAAACAAAAGAGGAATATATAGACACTAACTCCAGGAATCTAGAAATTAAATTAAAAGAATTTCAGAATAATATAGGAAAAAGCACTCGACATGGCCCTCTCTCAAAGAGCCAACTGCTACAACCCTGAGATAGACTGGGTAGGTGCCCAAATAATAATGAATATTGATAATATACAACAGTTAAAAACAATGGAGGCCATACCAATATATGAAAGAAAGGAGAGATAGAAATGTGATAAACATATTACAACCAATGGAGCTAAAGACAGCATGGCATTAGTATTAAAAACACTGTAAACTAGAATGAATGCCAACCTGTTTATAATATACATTTCCTATCATTTTAGTTTAATTTGGGATAATATTTTTTAGTTGTAACATGCAGCATAGACTAGGTCATTGCCATGGCAATGAATTTGTAAATTCTTTAAATTTTTTCCAGAATGAAATAGTATGTTCCAAAAGTGATAACATTATAAAGTTAGATAACTAAAGCAAGCTGAAACAAGCTGAAAGTACTTTTATGTTTTTTCTTAAGTTTAACTAGTTTTATTCCATTTCATATCTTAACATCTTCAATTTTTTATTTTTATTAAATTTAGTTTTTGCTGCTGATATAATAGTGAAACAATGTTAACTGAGACAATGCTAAATGAACATCTACTATACTTAAAATAGAATTTCTATAAATAATCTTTTGTATATGCTTAAGTATTGTTTATGTATATATTTTTCTTTTTCAAATCACATATAAAGCAATGTAACAAAAATTTGTTGATTTATCAGTGACTTTATTCATAAAAGAAAGCTTGTTTCCTTTAAATTTTTTGAAATTTTATATGAGGACAAATATATTTGTATTTTTAGATAACATCACTGTATCCAAAAAAAATATATAAATTTGAATTCTATAATTATTCTTAGTATATAGATATTCCTTGATTAATATTGTAGTTCCATTCAGAAAAATCTTGTATAAGTATATTGTTATAGAGAGTTAAAATTAAGTATATTGTATAATCAAGAATAAAGGACTCTCTCACATTTCTATAGAGAAAATATTCCCTATCAGATCTTGATGAAACTTCTTAAGAATTTTGGGAACAATATATAAAATATGTTTATCCCTTAACATTTTTCTTGAAAAATTGAAGGGATCAAGTTTTAATTAAAAATTATAAAAGAAATTTTAAAAGTTTATTATCTAAAATTGATGGACACTGGTCAATGATGATGAATTAGAAACTGGTGGACAATATTATATATTAATTATGTATAGCATGCAGCTATACAAAAATAAGTAATTTAGTAGGAGAAACTGAATGGTACTAGTAAAAAATTTGAAGAAAAAACTTTGAACTTCTAGATAGATGGAATGAGAAAAATTACCAACATTCAACAAGAGTGATTATTTCATAAATTTAGAGTATAAATGATTTCATTCCATTATCAGTGTTATATATTTATTTATGCCAATAATTACAGAATAATTTTAAGGCATCCATGTGTAAAAGGAAAAAAAATAACTACAACAATAATAAAGTTAATTTTTTCATAGTTCATTGAAGTTAATGGCAGCTCTAACAAAAATTATCTTTGCACTCTAATAATTCTACAAGAATAAGTTTCACTACATCTGGTTCTAATATCAGGTATCTTGATCTTTATCCTTTCAGTAAATATTTGAGCATTTAACAAATATAGCTTCTACCGAATAGAATCTATATGATTGAGTTTAGTAAAATAAAGTAAAAGATTAATTGCTTGAATTATAATATGATTGGTTTTGTCCAAATAAGTCTGAAAGGCCACTCCATAAATTGAAATGCCATCAATGATATTTGAAGCAAATATGGCATGGAACCAAGATTTTATGATAGTTAAATTATGCAATGCTTTAAATATCTCCAAGTAAACCTAATCTTTTTATATAATTTCAGGTAAAAAGAGTCAATATGATATTTGAAAATCAACTTGTTGTCAACAATGATACCAGAGTGTCTGTCAGTAAAATGAAAAATATCATCGTTTACCTGAATAAATTAGAAAATAAAAATAGAATTAAATTAGGAATTAAAAAATTAGGAAATGTCATAGAATTAAAGGGAACAATTATTAAATAAGAAAATAAAAAAATAAGGATTTAGGAAATAATATAGAATTTTAATATTCTAGTAAAAGTTCAATAAGAGTGCACTAAACACAAATCAAAAAAATAATAATACTCAAAAGCCCTTTAGCAAACTGCTAAAGGGCTTTTGAACATTATTATTTTAATTTTCATTATATGTATCAATATTATGTTTTATGAGGAATTTTTGAGAATTAATAAACTTACTGAGAAATTAATCTTTTTCTGTAGCACACAGACATACACACAATATATCTGTATAATGGAAATACTAATATAAAAATAAATAAATTTCTATATTAATTAAAATTAACTAAATAATTATTTAGATAAAATGCTTCTTTCAAAAAGTATATAGAAATTATTTTGAATTATCATTATATATTAAAAACATTTAATTTTGATAAATAGAATGTATCAGGACAAGTTAGCAAATCTGAAAAAACAACTTCAACAATTGCAAGATGGAGTTCATCCAGAATATTTACGTCGTCTAAAGAAACTTGAACAAACATATCAAGATCGTGTTATTTTAAATGATGTGTTTCAAATATATGAGGTAATTATAAAATATGAAATCAAATTTATTATTAATAATATAGTAATAGTAATTAAGAATAATTAACAGTTATTTTGAAAAAAATTAATAACAATTAAGTATAGATTCTTCATAATCAATTTCCAAATCCTATAGTTGTTTCTATAGGATTTGGAAATCCAGATCTTCTACAATAGATGTGGTATATGAAGTATACTTCCTACTATTATCTTAGCATATTTTAACTTTTAAAATAAATTTTTATAGCTTATTCTAGTGATTAAATCAATCTAAGTACTTTGAAGCACAAACAGTAGACTCCCGAATAACAGGGATAATTCGGAAATTAATTTCTCTGAATAATTTGCAAAATATGAGTAGTCCTTGACTTATGACTTGTACTTACAGCAGTGATGTAATCAATAAATTCTGTGATTGGTCATTGCAACTCCATGGGTTAAAATCCCTGACCCAATGGTCTGATATATACAAAATGCCCTTTTATATATTTAGTTTTTGTAGTTTTGTATTCTTTATGTTTATTAAGATAACATATAGTAAACATTAGTAATGAAAAAATCCATAAATTTTAAGCATTTCCAACTTATAATAGCAAAGGCTACCTATATATAGAAATGGAATTATGGATAATATTCATTTATTACTAAAAACAACATATACTCAAATATTATATTATTTATTGAAAAGGAAATAAAAATTTTGTATGAAAATTCATAAGAAGCTCCATCATTCAATATGGTATTTAGCATGGATTCACACACAATTTTTTGCATAATGTTTACCAAGATGTCTCTAAGCACAACTACTCAACATATAGAAATGTTATACTCTACTACTTCTCCTAACAGATGCCCTCAGGAATATTGTATCTTAGAGCAGTGCTTCCCAACCTTTTTTATATTATTGCTCACTTGGGAGAAGCTAGTATTTATACAGCACACTTTTGGTGCTGAAAGATAAATGCAAAGTTTTAGTTACCTTGAGCATCATACTTGCTAATTATATGAATTTATAGGTCATATTCATGGGTGTTTAAAATTCATTATAATTATTATATTATATTTTATATTATTTCATGTTGATTCTATGTTGCAAAATAAATCAATGAAAAAGAATTTCAAACTTAAATACGTTAAGAAAACTTCTTATTTTTATTGAAATCAAATTCTATGTTCCAAGAAAGCACAATTAGCAGTTTAGGACAAAGGAATTACACTTTAATAAACTTAAAAAAGTTTTCGGTACACAGGATACCATTGTTAGTTATTCCAAACTACAAGTCGAATGCATTTAAAATATTTGAAATTCCAAAACTACGAAATTTTTAAAAATTAAGACGGCCGAATATTAAATCACATACAGATGTTTGTGATAAAATAATTTCAAGGTTTCATAAAAATAATAATAAAATTAAGAAAATAATTAATAAAACTGATATTATAATTAATTTTAAAACTTGGTCCAATTTAATTAGCGTCTTTATGCACTGCATATTTCCATGCTTTAGTCATTTCATCCGCTTGCCTAAAGTTTACTATGGTTTCATTTTTGTTAGATTTCAGAATTTCTATTTTCTCCATTATCAGTAGATCTTTAAGGTCACACACTTTTTAACTATCCTTACATCTTCCCATAATATACTTGCATCTTGTTCATATGCTCTTTGAGCCAAAGCGGTGACTAGGTTGCCTTTAGCTAAGTTATCTTTATGTTCTGTGAGTCTATCTTTACAGTTTCTGGCCATTGCACCTACGTAGACTTCTACTCTGCCTTTCTCTATATTGTTTATAGGTTATGGGTATTTTGTATACTCCGGAATCATATTCTCTGCTGTTTTTTTCTTTGTTGTTACGTAACAGGCTAAAGATGGTGAGCAGTCTTCTATATATGCATTTCCTATTTGTGGTTTTAAGGGTTTTTCTTACAGTTCTATTGTTATGCAATCTATAAGGTAGGGAGATCCGATTAATTGTTTCTAGTGTAGCATCTCTAGCTGTTGGATTTTCAGGGGGACTGGGAGGTCCGTGTCCACATTTTAGTTTTCGTCTCTGCTCACTATAGATCTTTTTCATAAATTTCATACTATAGCCATGCTTTTCATCACATTGAAATATTCTTTTAAGTTCTTGCTTCCTGTATTCTTCTTTACTGCAGTGGGAGAGCAGAGAGGTCATAAACTATGTAGATGTAAAGATCATAGCCATCATAGATTCATGGCTATGATCTTTGCTATCCATGGCTATCGTGGCTTTGCACCACAATATACACAAAACCAACTAGCACGCCAGTATTGATCCCTAAATGGTCTTATGACCCTTGGTCTTATAAAAAAATTGCCATTCACAGTTTACTTCAGACGTAGCTTAACTCATTGCAGTAAAGAAGAATACAGGAAACAAGAACTTAAAAGGATATTTTAGTGTGGTGAAAAGCATGGCTATAGTATGAAATTTATAAAGATCTATAGTGAGCAGAGACGAAAACTAGAATGTGAATGCGGTCTTCCCAGTCTACTCGAAAATCCAGTAACCAGAGATGTTACACTAGAAACAACTAATTGGGTCTCCCTATCTTATAGGTTACGTAACAATATAACCGTAAGAAAAACCCTTAAAACCACAAATAGGAAATGCACCACCATCTTTAGCCTGCTACGTAACAACAAAGAAAAACACGGCAGAGAATATGATTCCGGACTATACAAAATACCAATAAACAACATAGAGAAAGACAGAGTAGAAGTCTATGTAGGTGCAATGGCCAGAAACTGTAAAGATAGACTTGCAGAACATAAAGATAACTTGGCTAAAGGCAACCTAGTCACCGCTCTGGCTCAAAGAGCGTACAAACAAGATGCAAGTATATTATAAAAGATAGCTAAAAAGTGCGTGACCTTAAAGATCTACCGATAATGGAGAAAATAGAAATTCTGAAATCTGACAAAAACAAAACCGTAGTAAGCCTTAGGCAAGCGGACGAAATGCTAAAGCATGGAAATATGTGGGGCATACAAATGCTAATTAAATTGGACCAAGCTTTAGAATTAATTACAATATCAGTTTTATTAATTGTTTTCTTAATTTTATTATTATTTTTATGACTGTAAATAATTCAGCTCATTTCAAAAGTGGAAAATATATTTTATTAAACTTGAAGATCTTTCAGCTTTATTAAGCCATCTTCAGCACAACGTATAAGAATTTGAACGTAAAACTAATACGTTGTGCTGAAGATGGCGTAATAAAGCTGAAAGATCTTCAAGTTTAATAAAATATATTTTCCACTTTTGAAATGAGCTGAATTATTTACATTGAATAAGAAGTGGGAAGAAATTATGCATTATTTTTATGAAACCTTGAAATTATTTTGTCACAAACATCTGTATGTGATTTAATATTCGGCTGTCTTAATTTTTAAAAATTTCGTAGTTTTGGAATTTCATATATTTTTAAATGCGTTCGACTTGTAGTTCGAAATAACTGACAATGGTATCCTGTGTACTGAAAACGTTTTTAAGTTTATTAAAGTGTAATTCCTTTGTTCTAAACTGCTAATTGTGCTTTCTTGGAACTTAGAATTTAATGAAAAAGAATTTATTACAATTTTTTTTGTGGCACATCTACACTCTTATCATGGCATATCAGTTGGGAAATGTACTGCCTTAGAGTTTGATATTTGCTTATCTAAACTTAAAAAAGCTAAAGAAAAGAGCAAGCTGTAAGGTGACCTTTAGGAAAAAGTCTATAGTTTTCAGAGAAACAGTAAGGACACTTACAACCTAGTTGGTCTCCAAACTTTTTTGACTGCGTACCCCTAAGACAGAAAAATAAATGGCGCGTACCCCAACTGATTGAGGCAGATATCTATGGTAATTAGTGTTTTAAAGAGGAAATAAGGCCTTATGTAATATCCAAAATAGCTATAATTGCACATTATTCTTATTATAAACATAGATGCATATTTATTTTTCTTATTAAAATTTAATGGAAGAATGGGACTTGCATTTGTTTAATAATTTCTGAAAATGCTGATTTGATGTTATCTGACACTGCGATACGAAGGTCTGGTTCAAGTTTAATTTATTTCGATATTTAGTTTTAATACTCAGTTATCTAGCAGCTTGTAGAGTCTACAAATAATAATATATAAAAATTGTTTTCACTGTACCCCAGGTATCATTTCGCGTACCCCCTGGGGTACGCATACCACACTTTGGAGATATATTTCTCGCGTACCCCACTTTGGAGACCACTAACCTAGATCTATGTTCAGGCATCATCTATATTATGTCAACCTATAACTGGTCTGCACACTTATACAAGAAATATATAAGGAAGATCCAGAGGAATTTGAAAGATGACTTAAATAACATAAAGATGATATATGTATGAGAAGGTGAATCATTGATCTTTCTACTAAGTCCTACAAATGTGATTTACAAATAGACTGGCAAAGCATTAGAATAATTAAGTTGGTATCTAATATAGTTCATGAAAAAATGGCAGAGGTGCTAGAAATACTAAAAGTACTCATAATGAATTAAATGATATTTTTTTAGATGACCTGCCCCACTAATAGGTTTGGTCAGAATATATTATGCTCTTTAAAAATAAGTTCTTTCCATCTTCTAGGCTAAATTCCTATCCCTTTGGGCTTTACTAGACCCAAATAAATTAGGAAAGTGAATGTAAGTGGAAATGATGAGTATGATTCTGACTTAGTGGCTTTCAGTCATAATTCAGTGGATGTTAGCCTTGCACAACTAATTCTTCAGTTAAGCATATATACCAAATGTCTGAACTTGTAGTTCCTCTCATACTGAGCAGGATTATCATCATAACAACTTGTCATCGGTAGGGTAAAACTAACCCATCTCATGATGGATATAATTGATTTGGTTCAGTGTGATGAAAGATTGAGAATATTGATTGAAAGATTTATGGATACTAGAGTGATGAGAGGTGCAGAAATAAGCTCAGACCACTATCTGATGATCTCTAGGATGAATCTATTGAGAAAGAGGAGAAATGTAAAGAAAACAAAAGTATGGATGCGAATGAAAGTGGAGATATATGATAAGAGATATGTGAGAAGGTGTATAAAAAGTTGGATAAAGTGGATGAGAATATGTGCAACATGGACGATTTGTGGATACACTTTAAGGAATGTGTAGTGAGTGTTGTAAGAGTAGTAGTTGGTAAAGTGAGAATAAATAGGAAGAATGGGATGCATGATGGAATGATGAGGTGGCAAATTCTGTGGTTGAAGAAAGCATATTTGGAAATGCTAAAATGGAAATGTGAAGGCAGATGAGTATAAGAAATGTAAAAAAGAATGTGAAAAGATATTGAAAGAGAGCTAAGAGAAGGTGGTAAGAAAAAGAGATGAGAAACTGCAGAATGATTTTGAAGGGAATAAAAGAATGTTACGAAAGTATATGAAAAATTTGGAACAAGTTATTGATATGTCTGGCATGAAAGATAAAAATGGTAGAATGTTATGAGATGAATCTAGGATAGTTGATAGATGGAGAAAGTATTTCCATGAGGCTCACAAACTTTATAGAAAAAGGAATATGGGTGAAAGTGAGGAGATCAGGATGAATGTAAGGAATGAATATGAGCATGATGAGCAAATTAGTGAAGAGGTTATGAGTGCAATTGTCAGATTGAAATATAGTAAGAGTCCTGGCATTATTGGGATCACAGCTGAGATATTGAAGTATGACAGAAAGTCTATTGTGATTGACAGAATGAAGATGTTGACTGATGAAAAAGTAAGGAATGTGCAGTGTGGCTTCGGGAGTGGAAGAGGATGTGTGAACAAAAAATAGATTTTCTTATGCATATGATTGTGGAGAAGTATCTCAGTATGAGGAAAAAGGTATTCTTAGATTGAGGTAATAAATATTATTATATATTATTTGTTCTTTAACTGCTATACTTAATTCTATTGTAAACATTCTTATATTCAAATTATTGTTTGTTTTTTTGTAATTCTTTACTAGATGTTACTGAAGATAGCTTTTTTAAGCTGAAAGATTTTTAGCAAATAATAAATATATATCAATCTTTCACTTGAACTTGTACTGTTATGTTTTAATTGTTTTATGAGAAGAAGCGAAAAGTATTTTGAATTTTATTTGAAGTAAAAGTATTCTCTGCTTGACAGTTTATTACTCACTTCAGCACTATAAAGCAGACCATTATGACTCTACAACCTTTTTCAATATTTAGAGAAACGTTTTCGGTTTATTTAAACCATCATCAGCTCTTACATAACAGTTTTAACTGCAGAACTAAACGCTTTAGAACATAAATTAAACAGTACAACTAAGTAAGTTGTACCATTTAATTTATGTTCTAAAATGTTTTGTTCTGCAGTTAAAACTGTTATGTAAGAGCTGATGATGGTTTAAATAAACCAAAAACGTTTCTCTAAATGTTGAAAAAGGTTGTATAGTCATAATGGTCTGCTTTATAGTGCTGAAGTGAGTAATAAACTGTCAATAAGATAACGTTCAAAGCAGTGAATACTGGACTTAAGTATTCTCTGCTTTTGTAGATCTTGAGAAAGTATATGACAAAGTGAATAGAGACAATCTGTTGAAAGTGCATGCAATTTAAAGTGTGAATGAACAGCTGCTTGGGGCATTGAGAGTGATATATGATGACAAGTGTGAAAGTAAATGAAGGCATGTCAGAGTGGTTTACAATTAAGGAAGGAGGGTGTTGTCTCCATGGCTGTTAAATGTATAAATGGATGCATATGTGAAGGAAAGTGAATTAGGAATGAAAGTAGGTGGTAAGATTGTGTAATGCCTGTTGTATGCTGATGACACTATTTTCATCTCTGAGAGTGAACAAGGTTTGAGGATGCTTGTTGCACAATTGAATGAAACATGTCATAGAAAACTTATGAGAATAAATGCAGAGAAGACAAAAGTACTCGTTTTTGAGATGGATGAAGAAAGTACAAGATGTGAGTTTGAATTGAATGGAGTGAATCTGGAACAGATGAATGCAGGGTTGCCACTGACCTGGAAAACCGGGAATTTTGAGAAAAGTCAGGGAAAATGAAAATTGGGTTAAAATGTCAGGGAAACTGCTGTTTTTTCCCTAAAACCTGGAAAAATCAGGGAAATTTTTTTCTGAAGTTATATGTTTCAAACAATTTTTAGCGCTAAAAATGACGATGTCATGGCGTTTGTCACTTCTTGAAAGAGATTATTATGTGAAACTCTATATGCATTAGTTCTTTCGTCAAATTCGAGCTTACAAAATCTGCAAGCGTGTTGACTTAGCATCCATGTAATCAGGCGATTTTTAGAAAAAATTTATTTCACTTTTAAGTGATCAGACACATTGCATCACATACTGCAGAAGTGTGTTATGATGCGGTAGCTTGTACCGACTTTAATTTTGCGACTTTCACGTGCCGGATTTGATGGATGTTATATATTGTGTATTTTTGCTTCAAGCCTGTAGCACAGGAAGCGTTTAAAGAGCATACAGCTAACGAATTTGGTCAAATTTGTTTGGCGTTCGGTATAAAATTCACCTTGCCGTCCACATCTAAATGAATCAAATGCATGTAGACATTCGCTCAAGTTCGCTAATGTTATGAGTACTTTAAATAATTTGATTCAGATAACTGGTGTGGTTAAAGATTATTTTTCTGCAAGTATGTTATGAGATGAAGATTTAATTTCCATGGTCATGCAGTATCTATTAAAAATGACAAATCATATTAATAAATATATATGATTTGTCATTTATATATCAATATATATCTGTATGTACTATCAACAGTCATTTTATCGAACACTTTCGAACTTGCTTTGATATACTGCCTAGTGAGGGAACTTTTGTGAAGATGAATGAATGCATTGGGTGGCATTCTTTATGACGTTTACATTAAGTGAACGAATTCATTCACTATTCCTCGTTTGCTGTACCTTAAGATTAGTGAGTGTAAATAAGCTAACAACAAGAGAAGCTGTATACTTCGAGTTGGCAAGAATCTAGTTTATCTCTGAATTAGGTGCGTCATGTTGATGATCCTAACATGAACCTGAAATAAGAGCCTATATCCAATACATGGTTGTAAATAATAATTTAACTGAAAATCTTTTCTCAATTTTTTCATAATTAATCTCACTGTTTAGGCAAGAACTTAACGTACCTGTTGGCGTTAGATGGGTCACATTGCAAACTAAAATGTTGTCGTCTAATGAATAATAACGCGAATTGAATATTCCGTTGTATTAAAGATTTATAAAAAAAAAAAACTATTCCCATCGATAGTTGATTGTCATCTTTTCATAATTCAATTAAAATATTATTTAGGTTCATGTTACAGTTAGCTGTGGATTCACCTAATTTAGATCCTTTCCTTCGAGTTGGTTAATGTGTGAGGGTTGATCAGGTTTGTGATAGGCAGCAACGGGACTGATCGTTTAGAGATGATGTAAATTTTTACCCATATGTTTGTGCCGAGAAGTGTGCTTTATAAATACTAATAAATCTTATTTTTTTATTCAGTTCAGTTAAAATAATTTTGTTTACTATAGATGATAACAATTTTTTTTTAAATACTGATCTAACTTATAACTGTTAACGAAACTGGCGGGAAACGATCTTGATTGACAGTAAACGTTCCCTGCGTTTAAATACTAATTGATGTCGTATTATTAATTTGCAGCTAGAAGTCATAAACAAATTATCACGAGAGAGGTAAAAGTGGAAGCATTCACTGTAACACCTTTTGATCTAGTTTTGGTTAAAATGGTAAGAATTCTATTTTGACTGCTTTGCGTTTTCGCGTCTGACTTTACGGTTAGTGCGATTCATCTATGAATAAGAAGTTGTGTTATAGTGTGCCTTAATGCCTGTTGCATTTTTGTGCTAGATAAAGTCGAAATGCATATTAACATCAACTTTAATATATACACACAGTGCTGCGAAAATGCGAAGCAGTCAAAATAGAATCCTACCGTTAGGGTATTTTAAAAGTACATTTTCACGATCAGTTTTACTTAAATGAACAGGAATTTTAAACAATTTTAGCAAATTTTTCCATTTTTAAATATAATAGTGTGTAAATAACCTTTTTATAATTTTTTATAAATAAAAAATAATTCTTAAGTAAATATTTGTAATATGTTGAGAAATAACGAGATTTAATATGAAAAAAATATTACAATCACAAAGTTCGACGAAATAATCGTACTTTGAAATTCAGTATTATATAATTTCCGATTATATAAATAATCTCTTCTATACAAGTCATTTTTTTTCTGTTTTAAGATAATTTAGCTGATTTTAGATGAGTTTGGCGCCGCCAGATACAGTATACCCTCGTGCGATATGGCGGCTTAACTTATCTAACCAACCCAAAAATTTTAAATATTAAAATTAAGCACTAATTTTATATATTATATATACAATAAATAATGTTAGCCAATCCAAAATAATTTTAATTAAGTTTTTATTATTACGAAATTTCTGTTGCAAGTTTAAATCCAAGGTTAGTATTGTCTGTTCGAGTGAGGAAAAAAGTTGGAAACGTAAACAACACGTGATCGTCAGACAAGTCCATTAGCATTTTAGGAATGAAATCTGTTAAATCATTTGAAGTATGGAAACTTGAAATCATATAATTTAAAGCCTCATATATTCAATTTTTTATGTAATTAATAAGTGTATGTATAGTGTAATAACAGGTGCATTTTGTTTGTGTTTGTTGGGGTAGTGGTGTGATTTAGTACTAGATGCTGGGTTGAAAGAGGTATCCAGTGTCGGTAGTAATCTGGAACCGATTACCCACAGATTACTAACTAATCTGTGGGTAATCGGATGCATCTGAGGGGGAATGGAAAGTTGGGAACCCAGTTGCAATCGTTGGAGATGTAAAACTGTAGTTAGAGTACGTTTGGCCTCCTAATAAAGAACACCACAATAGACTTTTTAAAGATTTTTTAAATTAAATTATCCGCAATTCATAAACGATCTAAGATAAACTGAAATATTAAAATTATTTCAATTAAACAGCCGTGAAAATTACAAAATATGAACAGTAGCTTTCGTTTTTGCATCGAACATATATGGGAAAATCGACGATTGATTATTACTTAATAAGTTAGATTTACAGAGAGTTAATACATTAATTTAAAATAACAGTACTGTATACTGTATGTAGAATATTCAACAAACACGACAATGAAAAATAAACGAATGGATTATTATATATTTCATACTATATTAAATAAAGTTAAAACTGAGGTGAATGCAAAGTAAAGAAAGAAAATAGTTATGCACGCACGTGACAAGTACACATGGAAGTGAGGATTTCGACACCCCTCTTTGGATAAATAGCCTTCTCCCAAATGAAGTCAGGGTACAATTATCGCCTTACCGAAGCACGGCGAAAATGGTACACATCGAAAGGGGGCCGAACACGCAAAAATTCCCTAATGGACCAGGGGTCAAAGGTCAAACGTTTACGAAATATAGAGACTATATTAAATAAAGTTAAAACTGAGGTGAATGCAAAGTAAAGAAAGAAAATAGTTATGCACGCACGTGACAAGTACACATGGAAGTGAGGATTTCGACACCCCTCTTTGGATAAATAGCCTTCTCCCAAATGAAGTCAGGGTACAATTATCGCCTTACCGAAGCACGGCGAAAATGCTACACATCGAAAGGGGGCCGAACACGCAAAAAAATCCCTAATGGACCAGGGGTCAAAGGTCAAACGTTTACGAAATATAGAGGCATCTAGGCGGCATAGGTAGTGGAACACGGGAACGGGACGCGTCGCGTCGCAGATCGCAGCGAGGCCAGGCACAACGCCAAACCACATGCGCCATTTGCAATAAACAGAAGTTTGCGGGTCTCTATCTCGTAAACGTTTGATCTTTGACCCTTGGTTCACTAGGGATTTTTCGATGTGTACCACTTTCGCCGTACTTCGGTAAGGCGACAATTGTACCGAAATCAGTCAGTACATTCCTTTCAGGTTCCTTCGTTACGCGAACGGACAGAAATAGGCTTGTCTCATCCCGAAAAGTGGCACGCTATTGGTTGTTGATGTGACGTCATCGTTAGACCAAAACAAAAGTTCGGAAATAAGTACAATTCTACTATAAAACGAATAGAAAATAGTAATTAATCAAATGTTAATAGCAATGATTTCACTTTGTCTTCTACTAAATAGTTTTATTTTAAATCGAATATTAGAAATAAAAACTTTATTATAGCGATTCAACATTTTGATTAGTTAATTCCAAATAGTGAAATTTTATAAAATGCCAATGTTTAATTACTTATTAATAAAATTTTAAAACTATTTCTTTCTACTGTAATTCTGTGAAATATATATATTGTAAATCAACTTTTGAGTAACTTTATTCATCAGATATTAGAGAATAAATAACATCTCGAATACTTTTAAAGATTATACATGTTTTCATGAAAGTTAAAAATGTTCAGATTTACTTATTACAAAAATGTTGACATATATACAATAGTCAATTACATTTGAAAAACTCTGATAAGAATAAAATAATTTTTAAAATTTATAACAATGTTTAATGAAACTATAACTATATCCTTTGAAAATATAACTATTTTGAATTTAAAATTCTTAAGTATTAATTTTTTTAAAGCTTTCTTTCACGTGTAGAGTTTTTTTTTTTCTTAAACGAAAATGTTTTTTTTGTTTTATAAAATAATTTAGGTGTTTTAATTTAATATAAAGACGTTGTGTAACATCTTTTGGTAAATGAATTGTTGATTTCATTAAATAGGTCAAATTAATTAACCTTGTCTTCTACTTAACCTTGGTTGAAATCAACTAGAATATCGCCATCTACCGGCAATTTTTAATCACAAAAATACGATTTTTGAGATTTAAATTTTAAAATTTTAAATAAAAATTAAAAAAAAAAAAGTTGTTATAAAAAATATATTTTACATTTCATACTAAAATAATCAATTTATTTTTTTTTAACTTCTGCATAATTCGATTTACACTAAAATAATTACAATGGACTATTCCGACATCTGTCGGAATTAATGTATTACAAAATAATTATTTTTCAATTATTGAAAATAAATAAATATATTTGATATTTGTTTAAAAAACTGAATATATATTATTACATAAAATGGCATAAAACGTATTAAGTGCTTAATAAGCTCATTGTTGTTTTCCTGAAAAAATTTGCTTCAAACTAAAAAATTACTCGAAATGCCCGCCATCTACTGGCAATAATATAAAATGAATGAATTATAATCTATATCAGCGTTTCTCAAACTTTTTTCATTCACGACCCCATTTTTCATTACGAGATTTTTCGCGACCCCAGATATTAAATATGAAATAAAACATACAAGTACATAAATCATTTACACACTTATTAAGATGAACACAATCAGCCAACTACACTGAAAATTCATATGTTGTCATACGTTAAATGTTGGGCGTTTGTGAAATTACGTAATAAACTGAAATTCAAGTGTTTGAATTTAATTTTTGCGACCCTCTTTGGGGTCGCGACCCACAGTTTGAGAAACGCTGATCTATATATATCAAACAACGATCTGCTATATAAAATAAAATTATGAAATTAAAAGATGGAGTATAGATTTTTCAGTCAAGTTATTATTAATTTAATTGAAAATTTTTTCAATATGATGCTGGGAATTTTTTTTTGTAACGTCAGAATGATCGACAAATTATTATTACATCAATCCCTCAACATTTACAAATTCATGCATTCGCAAAGTATCCATAAAATTTGAATATTTCAAGATACCTCTTAAGCTAAGAAAATAATATTTTAAACTAGCAAAATCACATTCGCTATCGACGCTACTATTAATTCAAAATGTTACTAATTTTTGCAGTAAAAGCACAAATTTGGACTTTTTTAATCGATGAGGCGTTAATTGATGCAAATAGCAATGTAACTAGTTCGTACATATTGAGGTACTTTTCCGTTAGCCGGGCGCAAGCGAATTCTATAATGTATAGTTTTTTGTAGTGAATCTTTAACACAACGGAATTGTCGATTCGTATTTTATACACTAGTCGGTGGGCGACAACATTTGCGCCCGGCTAACGGAAAAGAACCCATATTGATATTAACAATGTACTGAAAATACAGGAATACCTTCTATAGCGCGATTAATTTGTTCCAAGAAACGCTCTGCAAACGCTATGTTCGTCGCGCTATGCAAAACCACGTTGTTCGAGGTCTGTTTATAATGGATTTCAATTTAATTTGTTTTGATTTGTCGCTTTTGCCTGGATTATTATTTGAGTCAAAGGAATCTTTTTTCTGATTATAATCTTCAATCCGGATCATTAGAAGGCGTTCCATATTTTCCATTACAGAAGATCGATTTCTCGTGATCACTTTTGATATATAAGAAGAGGTGCTCATTCCATGTTGTTTAATCTTTTCTTTGCTCTGAATAATTGTTCCTACAGATGATTCATTCATAATAAAATTAGCCAACAAATTGATTCGTTTATTTTCAATCACATCAATAGAATTTCGATATAATTCAAATAAGAACATTTTTTTCAGATTCCGATTTCCCGATCCCGATTAATTTTCCCGTTTAATTTTCGAATTTTCCATTTTATTAAAATAAATCCACGTCCTAGTCGAGCAATCAGTAAAACACATCCACGTGATAATCGAGCAGACAGATCAAGATTGCACATGCCCACGACGTTTTCAAGAGGCCTATGGGTTTGAGATTAATGGTTTACGGAAACCGAGTTCAGAACTTCGATAAGAATAGGAAGGACAGTTTTAGTTTAAACTTTAGTTTAACTGAAACTGGTTTAAACTGATGTTAAACAAAAGAGGTCAGAATACGGCTGAAAGAGTTAAGATTGGTTCCCACTATCCGCCGAGGAAAGTGGAATAGTCAAAGACCATCGCAGATAAACGCGCTTGTGGATTCCCACAGTCGCGTTAAACTTCGCTTTCCCCAAGATTCTTAGTGCCGTCCCCATAATTCATTTCGTGTAAAAGAGGAAGAGAAAATGTTGAATCGTAAATATTTATAAGAAGAAATATGAACAATGTTTCTGTGCAATTTTGATTAAAGAGGTGAGATTTAATGAAAGAGAATCCTACCATCTTGACTCTCAAGGTTGCCAACCATTTAACGTCACAAAATGCATGGATTTCATTGGTGGATAAATCTCGACGGATTTTACCGTCGCGGAAAAGTTAAATCCATCTAGACACTGGATGGTAGCGGTTTTTACTCCGCGGTATGACGTCAAAACCGCGCTGCTTTATCCACAACACGCAACACGCGCGTATTTCGCCGCGGTTCCGTGCTAGTGGGAATCAACTTTTAGTCGCAGTCATCGAGTTATGGTCGCAGTATAGACTCCATATGGTCCGCCTTAGGCTGGATTCACACTGGTCTGAGACCACGTCTACGACTACGACCATGACTGACAACTTGCGATAGAACATGCACATTGATCACGACCGGCTTCACGATTTTTCGAATCAACCAATAGCAACTGCGTAAACAACAGCCAATAAGAGCTGATGTAGCAAAAAGCTCATAACAGATGGCCAAATGCCTCCTTTCTATTGGCTATCGTAATGAGTAGCTGCTGCGATCACGACAATATTCAGCAAGTTGAATATTGTCGTGATCGCAGTAGAGAGTCGGGAAGCGAGGCCTGATGGGATTGTTTCTATAGTAACGGTCGAGGTTGAGGTCGAGATCGCTGTCGCAAGGCCAGTGTGAATCCAGCTTTACAATATTCAACTTGCTGAATATTATCCTGGTTGCAGCGGTTACGTCATTACGATAGCCAATAGAAAGGAGGCATTTAGCAATCTGTTACGAATTGTATGCTACATCAGCTCTTATTGGCTGTTGTTTACGCAGTTGCTATTGTTGATTCGAAAAATCGTGAAGCCGGTCGTGATCAATGTGCATGTTCTATCGAAGTTGTTATTCGTGGTCATAGTCGTAGACGTGGTCTCAGACCAGTGTGAATCCAGCCTTATTCTTGATTTTAATCATCTTTTATTTTGTTTAATATAATAAATTATTTATTTTACAAAACCGCATTCTATTAATATTTACATATAACAGTAATGGCAAGATTTTCGTTTTGTCATAAAAAAAATAATTAATCGGTTACTGTTATATTGTTGTTGGGTACCTTTACCCAACAACAATATAATAGTAACCGATTAATTATTTAATATTTACATATAACAGTAATGGCAAGCTTTTCGTTTTGTCATAAAAAAAATAATTAATCGGTTACTATTATATTGTTGTTGGGTAAAGGTACCCAACAACAATATAATAGTAACCGATTAATTATTTTTTTTATGACAAAACGAACAGCTTGCCGTTATTATCTAATATATGCTATTGTGTTAAAAAATTACTTAACTAAATTCTTATTGTGGTATCCTAGATGACTAAAGCGAAACATCTTGACTAAAATCAAAAAATTTATTCAATAAAAACTAGTTAGCGAAACTTTCGTGTAGGCGGTATCGCACATTTCTTACACGTCTCTCAATTGATCCTTCCAATTTAGTGATTTTAAAAGATGTAAAAATATATTTCTAACTTTTGAAAAGTAAATTCAAAAAATGTCTAAGGTATAATACGACACATATAAACGTTTGAATCGCATTATTGCCACGATTTACATTAGAATATGGAGTTAATCAAATTGGCTTCTGAAATAAATTATTTATTATACAATGGGCAAAAAAATTTTTGTCATTTAGTGGTGTTAAGCCTAACTATAAGAAAATTTATTTTAAATAGTTAATCAAGTGTATTGACACTAAAATTTAAAAAATTTCAAAAAGTGGAGTTGATTTGGCTTGTGAACGGCTCATATAAAAGAAGCTAGTAAAATGTTCTTTAACCATAGAAAATATGAAATTTTCTAACTAGAGAATTTTAATAGTCCGGATTATAAAGCATTAAGTTAGAAAATTACCGGATTATAAAATATCAGATTATAGAAAGTATATACATGGAACGGGAATAATATGTATTGTATTTCAAGTTCGAAATTTTACAGCCAAGTCGAGTTTTATTTTGAGACTGGATTTGAGTTTCGAACAATTCGAACATCTCTACTTTTGATCAGTTTTCCAGAAATTACAGTAAAAAATGTCGTTTAATAATTTAAAATTATTATTTGGAGACAGAAAAATTTTTATATATATATTGCTAATTAAAAAATGAAAAGAAATAAAATGATAATAAGAATTATTAAAAATAAATTAATAATTTTCCTTATAATAATACCCCTAGATGATAAATTGAAAGAATGAATAATTATTAAAAATCTATTCTTCGTACAATTTACTCGTAAAAATACTTTAATATAAAACGCTTGGCACTGAAAGGGTTAAAACTATGAAATTTTTTTTTAGTTTTAAAACAATTGTCCTACTTTTCATATTTTTTAATTCAACTTTAATGATTACTACACTCCATAAAACCTGATGAGGGATAATGAGTACAAAGTTCGAAATCTCTCATATACATGATCGTATATCATTTTCGAAAGAGTAATAATATTTACTAGAAATTACCCACTCATATAAATGAGCGGAAATATAATCACGTGATTTAATCTAATAATACCGTATATAATGACAAAACACCTTCGAATCCATTAGTTTTGATTGAAATAATTATATTTGATTGGTCATATATTTGAATTTAAAAGAGAGAATTTATCATCGATTTATTTTAATAATTTCGTAAAATGAACTTATAAATTTTGCTGAAACATTTAGTTTCTACTAATTGCTGGCTCATTTTTTAACTGATTTTTTGAATAAATAATTTATCTTTTACAATGACAATGTCACACTAATAAACTTTCTGCCTGATGAAATTTAAATGTTCCTTTGTTGATGCATAAAATTTTTTTTTAGAAACTATTAAGATCTGAAAGACTATTATAGTCTAAGTGGTAAATTGTTTTTGCTATGTCTTTTTTTCTTTTTCAAAATATTGTATAGATATTTTTCTAAAAAGGTTATCCAAATTCCAATTATTTTTTAAAATTTTCATGACTTGATAACCACGAAATAATTGAGTATAACCGAGAACGAGTATAATCGAGTTTTTCACGGTTTCTATGAATGAGATATAAAGCTATATAACAGGAGTGGCCAACCTTTTATAGTTCATGCGTCAATTTTTTCATTTTTTAGTTAAGATGCGCCTATAGATTTTAAATTTATGGATGCGCCATACAAACTTATAACCTTTTCATTCCTTTCAGTAATCCAATGATATTGCCCAGCTAACATGTCACACGGCCACTAACAAAATGAAGTTGCTCAAATAGTATTAATCTTCCATCTTGGATTTTATATCAGGTACGATAGACCTCCTTACCCCCTCCTCGCTACGCCACTGAACTCTTGTAGCGCAAGGGCCGACGAGAGAGAGGATGGGGTAAAATGCCCGGATCCGGATATTGCTTTGAATTAACTGTAGAACAGGGGTAGCCAACCTTTTATAGTTCATGCATCAATTTTTTCATTTTTTAGTTAAGATGCGCCTATACACCCGGGGCACGATAGACCCCCTTACCCCCTCCTCGCTACGCCACTGAACTCTTGCAGCGCAAGGGCCGACGAGAGAGAGAGGATGGGGTAAAATGCCCGGATCCGGATATTGCTTTGTTTTTTACGTGTTAATTAACTGTAGAACAAGGGTAGCCAACCTTTTATAGTTCATGCGTCAATTTTTTCATTTTTTAGTTAAGATGCGCCTATAGATTTTAAATTTATGGATGCGCCATACAAACTTATAACCTTTTCATTCCTTTCAGTAATCCAATGATATTGCCCAGCTAACATGTCACACGGTCACTAACAAAATGAAGTTGCTCAAATAGCATTAATCTTCCATCTTAGATTTTATATCAAGTAATTTATGCCAATTACAATATATAAAATTAATTTCTAATAATCAATACCTATTTTTAAACAAAATCCCCAAACGAAAGTTATTTCATAAAACTCCATTCAGCTGTTCTTGCATTATAAGTGAACAGGCGTGTACAGGCATTTCAGATTTATATATAGATAAATTGTAAATGAAACTTTTAAAAATTTTTCTTTGGGGTTCAGTGCGCCATTTCTAATCATGCAATGCGCCACTTTTGGCGCAATCGCCATAGGTTGGCCACCCCTGCTATATAACATTTTGAATGATGCAGATGTCACATCTGCATCACCTAATGGTTTCTGACAATCGGCCGGACTGGCCGCGTGGAAACGCTTCGGCTTTCCACTCTGGAGAACCCAGGTTCGAATCCCGGGTCCGTAGAAGGACTGTGTTGAAATTTTTCCCCTAACTCGACGACGTCTCTCGAAGCCACAACGAGTTAGGGTTGATATCATGTCATGTCGTCATGATAGATATTATATAGCTTGCATTTTGTATATCCAATCTAGAGTCCCTAGATATATATAGTAGTCCATTCCGCCGCCATTTTATATCATCCTGCCGAAGATACCATAATACTATATTTCTTTTCTAATTTTGTATTTTATAAATTGAAAAAGAAATATAGTACTGTATTTTAATTCCATTAAGTTACAGATGATTATCTTCGGCAGGATGATATAAAATGGCAGCGGAATGCGCGGCTGACTCCTCCGCAGGAGTGGGCAGTCTATGGAAGGGCTTGTTTCGCCCCGCCACATAGTATTCTACCTGAATGGAGTAGCGGAATGAGCTATTCTATATATCTAGGGACTCTAATGTCAGCAGATATCTAAAAATGGAAATGATATCCATTTCCTCCCTAACTTTATGGATCCATGCTTAACTCAGTAATTATAGCATATGTTACTTGCGATTTCTGAAACATGCTTTAAAATGCGTTTTTACTTTTTTGGAACAGATAAAATGTTGATACAAAAAATCTAATAATGATGACAATGATATGTAACGATGAATAAAATTTTAAATCTCCTTGAAATTTTAATGAATTTTTGTAATTTTGAAAATTTGCACATGGATATTTGTAGATCATTTGAGTTTAAAATCACAATAAACTAAATAGCCTTAATTTGTTTTTTTTAGTAGAATTCTTCTCAGAACTTTATAATTCACTTATTTGCCACGTATGATAGTCGAACTCAAACAGAGCAATTCTGATGGAATTGCGGAAACAGTTTCAATTTTAGTAACAGCGAATGATCTAAGTAAGAAGCATAACAATCCAGCTAACGTTACCAATCCGCCAGATAAAATAAATCCGTAATTGTATGAACCGCTCACGTCGTATAGAAATCCTAAAAATAGTTTAAAACAATTATTTATGCAAAATTGATCAAAATTATATCATCAGATCATCCCAAAAGTAATGTCGTTTTTAGCAATAAGTTTTGAAAGGATATAAAAGATAAATCACTTGCTAATTTAATCAAGTATATTCTCCATTTGAATCAATAACACACTTCCAATATTGTGAAAGCTTTAAAAATTCATATTTAGACAATCTGAGACGTGTTTGAACAAGTACAGTAGAAAACGACATTACTTTTGGGATGAACTGATATTATATTACCTGTGATGGGTGGTCCAATCATAAGAGTTACACTATTGAAGAGCATTAGCAAGCAATATGCATTAGTAAACTTCGCCAAACCCATTAATTCTATGATAACTAATGAATTCATGCATATAATTCCACCTTAAAAGAAATATAAAAAATAAGATTAATGGTCGTAAATATATTTTTTAATTATGCTCACACCCACCTGATGTTATCCCAAATATCACTGAGAATACAATCATGGTAGCAAATGTAGTGCACAGACAACTGATGATAATGGATATACCACAGGAAATTAAGCATGTTAAGTATAACATAACGGAGGTTATACGCTTCATATCAGAAATCAATCCAAAAAAAATCCGTCCGATAGAATTACATATACCCATGATAGATATTATATAGCTTGCATTTTGTATATCCAATCCCATTAATCTGTCATTCATATAGAAGTATGGTACTTGAAGTCCTAAAGTGCTGATAAGACGAACAAGTAGTAAGATCAGGAATACTGATTCTTTTAGTAACGATATTTTAAGCATTTCATTTAGTATCATAGTTATTTCTGTAGATAACCATTTTCTTTTTTTAGTTTCTGGTTCTATGATGATTGTGGACACCACAGCATTATAAATTTCTGGTGTTAAAGATCGATATTCTGGTATCTTTCCTAGACTTCCTGAATATAATATATCTTTACGATACATCAATCCCGATGATTTGCTGGTAACGATTTTGTTCTGTTGCAATAACTCGTTTAACGTTATAGATGCGATTTTGGGCAAAGTAGTAATAGATTCCTTATAATTGTTTTCTAGATTAGTTACATCGCAAGTAGAAGAAATGTCAGCTGCAAATAAATTGTTACTCTTGTATATATATTCGTGAATATATTCTCTGTTTTCGTAACATAAATTACTGTCCGAATAGTTCGTTCTGTAACTTTTATTTTCCAAGTTTTTTCTTTTATCGAATAAATCGCTGTCGCTTTGTGATATCTGAATGCAGGCTTCAGAATTTCGAGGTACACTTGCTTCTTCTTTAATTTCTGGCAGTGGATCGATGACAGTTATCAAATCTTCCATCTTACTTCTAGATATGGTTATGACTTGAGTCTCTATGGGCCGAAAAAGTGTAGCGAAGACGCATCCGTTGAGTAAAAGTCCAGATACAATAAAAAATGCGCCTTTCCAACTTCCATAAAATTTTAAGAGATTGTATAAGAAGGGTGCTTGAATGAAGGTCCCAATGCCAGTTCCACACATGGCCAGACCTATTGCAAAAGCTCTCTTCTTTTCGAAGTATGCATTAACGATGATGATAGAAGGAATAAACATCAATCCAATTCCTAATCCTAAATTTAAAAAATGTAAACTCTCTTTCTTATTATTGTTTACAGTTATCTATAAGAAGTTAATACTTAAAATATATTTTACAAGATATCTTACTGTGTAACTTTCTTATAACTAGCCAGGGTGAGCCGGATTGGCCGCGTGGAAACGCTTTGGCTTTCACTTTGGAGGACCCGGGTTCGAGTTTCGGATCCCACTCCTTGAAAATATTTATCATGGGGTTCGGGCCCGGCCCGTCGATCCCCGTCCTCCACAATCCGGCTGACCCCTCCGCAGGGGTTGGCAGCCTGTGGAAGGGCTTGTTTCGCCCCGCCACATAGTATTCTACCTGAATGGAGGGTGGCGTCATCTGTTGACAAAAAAAAACTAGCCAGAGTGCTCGATGTTTCGAGTACTTTCTTATAACTAGCCAGGGTGCGAGTTTTTTTGGAGTTCTGGGCCCGGCCGCCGATCTCCGTCCTTCACAATCCGGCCCCTCTCCACGGGTGTGGGTGCAACCTGTGGTTGAAACTGGCTCCGTCCTTTAGTAATCTCCCTGATTGAAAAGGAGCGTAAATATTCAAAAAAAATAAATATAATAATGAAAATTTCTCATTTATATATTGAGAACAAGCGAATAATCTACAATAACTAGCTAAACATGGTTCATATAATAATATGTAGCTGTACCATGTCTTGCATGAAAAAGATTTTGAATTTGGAACAAAGTACCCTTTCATGTTAAATTTGTTGAGTGTTCACTGAGAAAAGCAGTAACAGTTAAGAGGAATATATTTCGTATTAGTATGATATATCCTACAAATATTAATAAAGGATCGAGATATGTAAAGAGTTCTAACCTGTAATAAATCCTAGCGTGATGAATAGATATAATATATTAGTCATGGGTATACTAATCAGAACACCCAGACAACCAATTATAGAACCGCAAAACGAGACCATACGACAACCATATCTATTAGTTAAACTTCCGGCAAGTGGACCTGAAAAAAATTTTTTTAATATAAATTTAAATAAATTTGAAACTGTTCCGAAAAAAAATCTTACCGACGAGATTAGAACACCCAGACATCAGCGAAATGATGATAGAGGCGATGCCTTTTTTTGATTCAAAATAAATGACGAAATCAGTAATAAATATTCCAAAACTCAATAATATTCCATTTGACAGCCAATGAAGCATGAAACTACCAAAGACTACAGCCCATCCCCATCCTCCATCCTTGCTTTTCGTGATATTAATTATACTGACGCTTTGATGTCCAGATCTGGTAGAGCCTTTCATGATTTCTAAAAATATTAGGTGATTTTAATATACTATGTTTAAATACCATTTTTACGAAAAAAAGTACTACTATATTGTATAAAAACAAAAAATTAATAAATAATTTGAACAATATAATGATTATTTTTACTATCCGTTATTAGAATAAGAAATATCCAAAAGAAAAATTATCCTTTAGCTGAACGCTAATCTTGAGAAGATGGGCATAGCAAATGAAATAAAGATGTCTCGAAATATTTTGGAAGTTACTTTTAAAATTTAGCAGTTTAGAAAGTAGAAATTGAATGATAAGGAGTAGGCTGAATACATAATAACTATCATAAATCAAACCAACAGTCGGCCGATGGTTTCGTAGTAAAGATGTGGCTTACCACCCTGGAGGACCGGGTTTAAATCTGGTTCCACACTTCCAGTTTTTCAGGAGGAGTCCGGGCCCAATCCTCTGAACCCCATCCTTCAGCCATCCGGTTGACCCCATCATGGGTGTTGGACATCCTGTGATAGGCTCTATAAGTGGACATCGCCAGATACAGAATATCCCTCTTGCGATATGGCAACTTAACTAACCTAACCCTTAAACCAATATACCATGCATCATTGCATATATTTTAATGTTCCTTGAAACTTTTAAAATTAAGTGATAGCGGTAATATTTTGTAATTCAAGAATTGATCGGAAATTTTTACATTGGAATTAATGAAAAATGAGTTTTGTTTTTACGAATTTTCACCTAACGAACAGTTTTCAAGGAACGCATCATCTTTATAAAATAAAGAATATTGGATTTTCCCCATTTCACGATTTTTTGCATTAACGAACTGCGCTAATTTATATCTGTTTTTCGATTTATGAAGAATCCATTTGATCATCGATCAATTCATTTATTGTACTGTATAGGATTACAGTATATCAAATTTTGATTATTCATATACTGTATAACCATTGATCAGGCGGCCGGACGGCCGAGTGATAATGCGTTGGCGTGCCACGCAGGAGGACCCGGGTTCGCGTCCCGGATTTTTCGGGGTACTGGGCCCGGCCCGGTGATCCCCGTCCTTCACCATCTTCCCCTCCACGGGTGTGGGTGCAGCCCGTGATTGGAACTGGCCCCGCCCTCTTAGTAATCTCCGATTGGAAAGGGGCGTAAAGGCCGGATTGGCCGCGTGGAAACGCTTTGGCTTTCAATTCTTAAAATCAACACTATACTGTAGAAAATGTTTTTTTTTTTTATTATAAAAAAGACACTTTTCAATATATAAATCATCTCATATGCTCATAGAAGATTGTAACACGCTTTAGGTTGAGCAGGTCTGTTTTAAATGACTAATGTTGAACTTGTCTCCTCACTTATTCTTTAGTTTTAACTATTTTGTGAATTAATATTTATCTATTATGTTAATGTGGAAAAAGACTGGAATATTTTGTAAAATAACCTGGAAAACCTGGAAAAGTAAGGGAATTTTAGTATTCTGTTTGAGTGGAACCTGTGAATGAGTTTGTATACTTACAAAGTATGTTTGAGAGGGAGGGCTGCATCAATGGTGAGATTATGAGAAGAGTAAATGCTAAGTTAAAAGTTGTGGGTGCACTTGGGAAGTATGCAAGAAATGAGAATCTGTCAAAGAATCCTAGAATGATGGTATATCAACATGTGCTGGTTCCATCATTGATGTATGGAATTGAGAGCTGTGTATGGGATGAAAGGCAGAGAAAGCATTTGAGTTCAATGGAGATGAGATACTTGATAGGCATAGCTGGAGTGACAAGGTATGATTGTGTCTTGAATGATGAAATATGAAAGCTATATGGAGTGAAAGGAATGTGATAGATTCAGTGAATAAGTCAACTTTGAGATGATTTGGTCATGTGGAATGAATGAATAAAGAGCAATTAACAAAGCAAGTGTATGTTGGATGCATAGAGGGTAAATGTGGGAAAGGAAGACCAAGAAAAGTGTGGAGAGAACAAGTGGATGAATATCTGAAGAAATATGGGTTTCAGAGTGTTTATAAGAAGTGGACATCTATAAAAAAAAAAAAAGAATAATAACTGTAGAAGAAGCTGGTATAGTGTGTAGAGACAAGGATTGAGTGTTTTTCTTTTTCTTCCTTCGAGTACTGCCCACCCTCTTACAAGGATATAGGCATGGTATTGTTGTTGCTGCTGCTGCTAGGCATTGTTGAATATCTTTTAAGGGTTTATTATTTTATTTCTTCACTATGTACTATTTCAGAGGAAGCTTTTATTTTCTAGAACAAAAATCTGTTTCTGTATTTGCAAAATTTTTATTCTGTACTACATATTTAAATGATTTTGCCTATTTCAGATTGAGAGAGTTGAAAGAGAATATATAAATGAAAAGAAAGCATCTGTAAGAGAATTTGAAGAAAAAAAAATAGAACTAAGGGAGAATCTTATTATGGAATTAGAGGAAAAACGACGAATGATTGAAGCTGAAAGAAATACCATTGAACTCATAGGAGGTTTGTAAATTTTCCACAATAGTAATATGTTGTATTAATAATTTTTATTATTTCTTTGATATATCATCTATAAAAAGTATTTTGAATTAGAGTTTGTATTTTGAACACATTGATGCCCAGCAGATGTCAGATTTCCTATTCATTGTAAACTGGGCATTTTTCTATTTTTAAAAAATCATAGTTAATCATTCAAAACTTATTAACTCATTACACTGCTCCTTGGTAATTATAAGTTAAAGTACTTTTGGCTCTTTCGAGCCCTTATCAGTATAACTTTACAAACTAATATTTTTAAAATAGTCAAGTGATGATGATGTCATATAGCACGTATCACTGTCTGACGAGCAAAGTCTTATAGCAAGAATATACTGTATTATATGTGTATCTAACATAGTAAAATTAAAATACTATATAAAGACACATATACAGTAGTATTATAATATTTACTTTTTACTATACTGATTTAACAGACTTTTTTATCATAACAGAAAATTCTAATGGAATACTAATTCTTAGAATTTTATCTAATGGAAAAAATTCTAAGGCAAATACAGTACGGTTGAGTCTCTGTAGTCCAACACTTCCAGTAATCTGACATCTGTTAACCACTGCACTGCCCACATGAAATTTTCATGTCACAACTTGTCCACGTGCAGGATAGAGAAACTGATGTAAACAAATTGTCAATTGCTATTTGTTTGTTGCTCAGGCATTATAATCAGACTAATTTTTAAGTTCAATATATTGTTTACTGTAAAATATGTTTTTACTGCATCAGTATTTGTTATTTATCTTTACATAATGTCACAAATCGGAAAAAGTAAAAAACGGAACACAAGATATTGACTGTCGTTAAAAATGCAGAAATAATTAAGAAATTTGATTTGGGAGAAAAGTTTATTGATTTGGCTTCATTTATATGATATTGAATGAGCCATCATTTATGACATTAAAAAAGTCGGAATAAAATTGAGGGGTTTCTGAAAGAGCAAGAACAATGACAGGAAAGTCTTAATAAACTGAATGTATTCATTTGTGTAATTTCATATTTTTATTAAAAATCCAATAATCCGACAAATCTCTGATATCCAACAAGCCCCAGAACCATGTGTGTCAGATTAGGGAGACTCCACTGTAATTCTTCCATGAAATTAATCTTCTTGGTCACTTTAGCAGGTTAAAATTTCTCAGAACTACCTAAGTGAGTGGTCAATATACAAATTAGGTAGGTGGTCACTATATGGAACAAAAATAGCATTACATCCTATGGAAAACAAACCAGTTTTTGAAATTTGGTCCCATTAGCCAGATGGTCACTAGTGTTTCTTTCCCAGGATCCTGGGTTCCTGGGAAATGGTAAGATTTTCACACTTTTTGTATTCCCGCGAACTACCACGCAGATAGAAAAAATTATAAACTATAATTAAATATGATTCCGAAGACTGTACGAGAGTTATTTATCAAAGAATTTGTTAATTGGCATTATGGAAAAGCATGTGGGCCTGGTTTACTAACAGAATTGCACTCACATCTGATCACGGATTATACCTAATTGATCTGTGAGTGTGACACGTGTTGACAACTTGGTTGGTTAGTTTACTCCTTTTCCTTCTTATGAAGTCAACATAAAATTTGCATTATTTTAAATTAAATTATTATTAAAATGTTAAGTAGGTAATTCAAAAAGTGACTGTGAATTACCTACTTAACTTTTGAAGAAGAGAGCACGGGAAATTTGGAAGAGAAACCAATGACGTTGAACAAAAAATTAGAAAAAGCGATCCACTGAAAAACAAAGATCCTACATTGTTCAACTAACCTGAGTTCTAGCTTGAGCAAGATTGTGAAGCAAAAATTACAGTTATTTGAGTCAACAGGAAATCAATCGTCAAGTATTATAAAACTGGGCAAGGCTCTGAAAACAATTTCTTCATCATCAGTTGAAGCAGAAAGAGCATTTTCTGTTGCCGGTTTGTTTATTAACAAAGCTAAGAACTAGGCTGAGCAATAAGAGCATTGATTGCTTATGTTTCCTCAAATCATACATTAAGAATGAGTGATGTATATTTTATTTGTATTTTGTAGTTCGAATTGTGAATTAGTCATATATAAAGGAATATAAATTTTGGAATTTATTAATATCCTTCTTTTTTGTATTTTTTATTAATATTAATTATAAATAACTACTTTTTTAGATTTTGTTAAATTTTAATGCATTCCCGGGAATGGATTTTATGGTCCCGGGATTTCCCAGAAGTTTCCGGGAATGAAAAAAAGGCCGGGAAATTAGAAACACTAGTGGTCACTGTATCAAAGTGGTCATTTTAACAGGTTTCACTGTAATTATTATTTTTTTACCTACTTATTTATTTACAAATGCATTAATATTTTATTTTAGAATTTATTATTAGTTCATTTAATTGGGGCAGCTGTTTAATTGGTTCAAAATAGATTAGTCCCAACGTGTTTCAATTAAGTGAAATCGACTGTATTATATATTATATTAAAATATATTACATTAAATTATAATAATAATTTTTAAAATATTCTGAATGTTAGAATTTTTCATATAAAGTCAAAGTTATGTAAATCATACTTGAGAAATACTAATAACTAATTTTTTATTTTTAGATTCAATGGATGTGAAGCCAGTAACAACTCGCAAATTAAGAAGACGTCCTAATGATCCAATTCCAATGCCTGAAAAGAGAAGGAAAACTTCACCAGATATCCTTATTATTTTTATTTCATTATTTTGTTCTTATATTTTTTATATGCAAAACTTATATAATTTTGTATTATATTAAAATAGAAAATTAAGTTTGGTTTTTAGTGTACTAAGAAATTACAAAAGAGAATACAGCTGAATCCTGGGGAATAATGAAACAAAATATATGAGAATGCAAATAAAATAATTCTTCATAAATATTTTTTGTCTTAAATGCTGCTGTTTTATTTGCATCTTTGAACATTACTGAAAACTTTTGTATCTCTATATGTTTTAATACAAATTGAACCAGTTTGCATAGAGATGTAAAGGCTCTTTTTATACTATTTACCTCAAAAAGAAATACTGCCTGAATTGTTAAGAGACTTATGCCAAATTGTGACTGTAAATCATATTACAAATATTATAGAGAGTATAATGAACAGAATAGAGGATTGCCTATAGGGAGCTCCTTAGCAGAAGTGTTGGCAGAACTGGTGATGAGAAGAAAGGAGAGAGAGAGATATTGTGAGGAAGTTGACTTTGACCTGTCCTATTTTTATTTTATTATGCACTCTATTATTTATCATTATTTTGCTATATGCTAACGTATTTTATATGTTATATTATATTTTAGTTTAAAAGTTAACTTACTTGCACCTTCTCTGTCGTAGTTGGCAATCACGTGATACGGAGTTGGAACCCATATCCGGAAGAGCTATCCCGGTTAATAATGTCATCTTATCTACATAAATTTTACCACTGAAACTGATATGTGAAAATAAGAATGATCCATATCGGTGTTTTGTTCGATATATAAATTCATTGTAAAGATAATGACATGAATGAATTACTCTGTAAACTAATAAATTTGAACTTGTTACGTATAAGTATGTAAATGAGCGAAGTGCGGAAGTGTTCGTCACTCGAGTATAAAAGTCGACGCAATCGACAAGTTTTTTGAGATGCTGTATTTCCAGACGTAGAATTGGTGAAAGTGACAATTGAGTTTCTTGTAAGGATCGACTATTATTTGAAGTTTGTATCGGAGGTGGAGGTAGTAGAATTTAGTAGTATTTAAGGTTCTCTTTTTGTGAATAATTGATTGTCGATATTTGAGTGAGATTAAACAAGTTTGTTGATTTATTTGATTGTTGCTTTATTATAGTTTCAATAAAGCATTTATTAACACTTTTGTAAGTGTTTGAGTCTAACAAATTTTATATTTTTCATTATCTAACTTGTTTTGAGAATTTCTTCAATTTATTAGTGTAAGTTCTAACATCGTTGTTTTTGTTCAAGTCTAATACTTAATCGGCACTTCTAGTTTAAGTTCCGATTTCCGGTTTTGCTTTTGCCAGTTACCGTTATTGTTAGATTGTTTTGAAGTTAACTAGATTTAAGTTAGAACTTAAAGACCTGAGCTCAGGCAGAACTCTGGATTGCAGAGTCGTTAGTCCGTTAGGCTTAGTTAATAATTAATATCGACATTCGTTCTAATCCGCAACTTTGCAATATTACCAGGATTGGAACACTTCTGGTACTATGCAACTATAAAATTCCAACATACTGCTTTTTGCTAATACAGTGAAACCCCGATTTTGAAACTTTTCAGGGACCGGCTCGAAAAGTCGAACGAGCCGGGAAAACGCACGAAACGGGAACTCTGATGACGTCATAATAAAAAAGTTATATAATTAAAACGTAGGAAGAGGGAAAGTTTTACATTGCATGTATAGGAAAATCCTCGGACTTCCGAAAATAGACGTTTAAAGCGGGAAAGTCGTACGATACGGGAACGCACGAGCGGGGTTTCACTGTACAATATTTTTACAGATCTCTAAGCAGGAGTATTATTATATCTTTATAAATTACATTCAAATTTATATTACACACTTTTTATTCAGTTAATCCAAAGCTCTTTCAGCATATTCATAGCCCTCTTCAGCAGTACAAACTTTAACGAATTATAGAACATCAAATATAGAATATAAGAACTAATTAAATTAAGAAATTTAAGTTCATTATTATAGAAACAAGAATATTAAAATTAAAGTCTAAAACTTGTATAACTATACAATAATTTAAAAATACATTGAAATAACATTAATACTATACACAACATAAATATATTACATTGGTATAAAAAATTATAATTTTTATGGATGATGTCACTATTGAGGCATTACATTATGATTGATTACGTTTTCGTTTTTTCTGGCACCAAATCCATGCTGGACTGATTGTATTAGGTTCTATGGTGTTAATTACGTTACATCCTTTTAATTTCTTATCCATTATGCTGATCATTTCTGCTATTCTGCCTTTCAGTGGATTACACTCCTTCCTAAGAACTTTAAGCATTGTCCCAGTTTATTACTGTATCATAGCTAGCAGTTCTTTGTGATAACAACATATTTTCACTGTTTCCTGCAGCATCTTTTTTATGCTCTATTACTCTTTTTTGTAAAAGTTGGGAAGTGTACCCTATATACATTTCATCCCACTGTGTATCTAAATTTTTAAAGGTAATTTCATATATCCAATAGACTCTTTCCATTTTATAGGATCTTTATCATTTCACAATAGATTAAAAATGGTGTTTTTTTCTATTATATATTATTTTATTGTTAGTCATTCTTCTAATTTTCTTTTAAATTTCCGATAGATTCTGTTATTTTCTACAGAATATATCTTTCCTTTCATGTCATGTGTATTGTTATTGCTAATTTTTACTGCTGAAGAGGGCTATGAATATGCCGAAAGCACTTCGGATTAACCGAATAAAAAGTGTGTAATATAAAGTTTTTATAAAGATATAATAATACTCCTACTTATAGAACTGTAAAAATATCACGTTAACTCTCTCATTATATAAATTAAAATCTAGGAAGGAGAATACAGAAAAAGCATTTATAGAAAATAAATGTATATTCTATATCTCATCCTAAAATGTTTAGAAAAGCCACTTATATATAAGATGTTGGGAATAAAGGCATGGCTGAGAAGAATTCACATGCATTATAGCAAAATAGAAGATAGAGACAGCAAACTAAGATGGATTATAGAACAAGCAAGATAACATGGCTATAATAAGAGGATAGTATTATTGAAGAAAACTGAAAAGAGGGAATGGACTGGAAGAGTTGATGAAAGGAATGGAACTGAGAGAGGATACAGAAGTATGAAATTTTCTAAACCAGATAGATTATCTTGGCTATGTCTGTTATACATAGCCAAGGTCAGTAATTAAATAATCCATCAATCAGTCCTTACCTAAGTATTTTTAGCACTTCATCTTCCATACTTCAATTGTTGCCATGATCAGGATTTCCAGTGCTGCTGGTGACTGAGTCCCATTTTCCTATGTTTTACATCATGGAGTAAATTTGAAGATTGTAGACCTCTGCATGCTGGTCTACTGTTAGTTGGAGAGAGTGACTGAAGATAGCTAATGTTTATACAACACTTATGACAAACTGAATTATCTTTACCCACTATTTATTATTAATGTATTTAAATTTTTATTAGTTTTGTTTCCTTTTAAGATTTTATAGCCTTCTATCCATTTATTGTCCCCTTATTTTACTGCTTAGCTCACTATATTAGACTCTTATTTCATTCTCTATGGTGCCTCTATCCCTGATCTTATAAATAATTTAATTTAAAGAATTATCATTTTCAATGAAATTATAAACCATCTCAACCATATCTTTTTCTTGTGTGTGAGGAATTGAATGTCTTATGGTTATCATAACTACTATGATACAAGTGCAAAGTCACTAATTTTAACGAATATCAATAAGATTAATTCTAACTAAACCTAACGGTTTTAACGACTCTGCAAATTCCAGAGTTCGGCCTGAGCTCAGGTCTTTAACTAATTCTAAAAAAAATAATTAACTTCAAAACAATCTAACAACTCTTAATGTCTAATTGACGAAACAAAACCAGAAACCGGAACTTACAACTAGAAGTACTGATTAAGTGTTAGATCTAAGAACAACAAAACGATGTTATAAACTTATACTAATAAATTGAATAAATTCTTAAACAAGTTAAATAACAAAAAATATAAATTTTATTGGACTCAAAACACTATGTTAATAAATGCTTTACTGAAACAATAATAAAGCAACAATCAATCAACAAAACTTGTTTAATCCAATTCAAATATCAACAATCAACTATTCACAAGAACAAACCTTAAATATTACTTAAATTTACTACCTCCACCACCGATACATACTTGAAACAAATTGTAGATCTTTACAAGAATTCCAATGTCACTTAACCACCTTACGTCGATACAACACCTCGTTGAGTTGTTGGTTACATCGGCTTTTATATCGAGTGATGTACAGTCCCATGATGCTTCATTTACATAAATACACGTAACAAGTTTAAATTTATTAGCTTACAGAGTTATTCATTGATTGCATCCTTTTTACAATTTAATTATATATCAAACAAAACATCGATACGGGATCATTCTTACATTCTCATATAGGATCAGTGGTAAAACTTATTTAGATTTAGATGACATCATTTTTTATCTGGGACAGCTCTTCTGGAGGACGGATTCCGATTCCTTAACACGTGATTGCTAACTACTACGACGGGGAGTGTGGAAATAAGTCAACTCTTAAGCTGAAATATTCTGGAGGACAGATTCCGATTCCTTAACACGTGATTGCTAACTACTACAACGGGGAGTGTGGAAATAAGTCAACTCTTAAGCTGAAATATAATATGTTAGATAATATTGAAAATATCGATAAATAATAAAAGAGTATAATAAAATAAAATAGGACAGATCAGAGTTAATTTTCTCACACAAGAACAAGTTTACTCACTGACACAGGACAAACCAACAGAAGACTGACTGACACATTTTTTTTGGAGGTAAAAGAAAGCAATCAAAATATTTGTAAATTTATGCAGCTATTTAACTATCTAATCAATGAATATCATGACAGACTTAAAACATATAAAAACATTTCATCTACTATAAAGATTATTATTTATAAAATTCAAAGAAATTTAACACTGCTTGAAACATAAAATAAACTTACGATAAATTTGGAATTGGTTTGTGTCGCGATATTTGTTCAGCTACTTGAG
This sequence comes from Olivierus martensii, assembly GCA_000484575.1. Taxonomy (NCBI): domain Eukaryota; kingdom Metazoa; phylum Arthropoda; class Arachnida; order Scorpiones; family Buthidae; genus Olivierus; species Olivierus martensii. Next base: position 78,769 of record AYEL01087979.1, read on the forward strand.
TTTTAATGTTTTCTAATGTACTGTGTGATATGAGATTTCTGTGGATGATGGTTCTTCTTTGATCTGCTATGCATTGTTCTGTGACTGTGATGTTTGGTTATGTGCTTGTGAATTTGTCATATAGTTCCTTTCTGTACCCTGTAGTGTCGGTTTCTAATTTTGTGATTGTATAATATGTATGCATGATGAATTTGTTCATCTCTGTTGTCCATTTCATGCGTTGGCGGGGTTTTCCAGCCTTGGTGGTCTCTGGCTGCATTACCTGGGAAACACGTTGATTGGTTGGGCGGGTTTTCCTGCCTTGGTGGTCTCTGGCTGCATTACCTGGGAAACATGTTGATTGGTTGGGCTCTGATGTAGTGACCCATTCCCTACTCTGGGTATATGTTTTGCAGTAGCCAGGCTTGGGTTGGTGCTGCTTTTGTCACCAGTGGCCTAACTCACAGACGCAGACCTTGTTAACGTGGGAGACGTCTGAGCCTGTATGCTTTCGTTTTCTGCTCTGTACCATTGCATACAAACAAAACACCACCAAAGTGGGGACACCTGCTAGCATTTGGTTGAGCATAATGGAATAGCCTTCTCGCACTGGGTGACCCTACTAGAAATATAATTTCTGACGTGCATTGCCCATTCCGCCCACGTACACCCCTCCGCCACTTTGAGGCAGCATAGCAGGATTCAGGAGGGATTATCATCATCATCATCATTATTAGTAGTAGAATTAGTAGAATTAATAGTAAAAGGGACTTTAAACAGCACTAGCACATCCACTGATCTATTAAACACTCTTAACAGAATCATTCTATAAGAAATCCTGTATTACAGATGAAAGACAGTATATTCAATGGGACTGTAAAAAGATCTTTCATTGCAAGAAAATTCACTTCTATAAGATCATATCTTAGCTCTTGAAGGGCTATATTCACACAATATGTAAAGAAGAGTTTCATCATGCCTGACATCTACAGTTGGACTATCAACAATCCCAGTTAAATGAAGATGTCTTCTAATATGACAGTGCCGAATGAGGATCTCTGTAGCATTCCTTATTTGATTTTTGTGCAATGCAAGTAATTGTTTAGTTCTTTCTAATGAAAGACTTAAAATAAGAAGTTTAATAATCCTTGTTTGCCTTAGGTTAGGAGTGAAGGTTCAATGGAAGCGTGATTGAGTTGATAATCTGCCCAACTGTATCAGATCTAATGCCCAAGGCAGGCTTGAATCCAATAGAGAGACAAGAAGACCCTTCCTTGGCGAATCCATCTGCAATCAGATTGCCCTCAGTCCTCTTATCCCCTGGCATCTAAACAAGTTGAACCATCTTGGTAGCCAGTTTCACAATTAGATGATGGCATTCCCACCAAATTTTTAAGTAAAGTGGGAACTATCAAGTGCTTTTAATACAACTTGATTATGTGATAGGATATATGTTTGTTAACATATCCTTTATCACAATTGATTTTGACATTTACAAAAATAGCAGATTTCTTCCTGAAAGATAGTGACACATTATCCAATGGAATAAAAATAGGACATCTCTGTTTTCTCACAATAAATCCTTGCCCTTTGATCTAATTCCAAAACTTACACTAGTACATGTTTTGGAACCATCTGAATGACACCAACCAGTCCACCCTTGATACTGCATTCAAATCTATTATTCCATGTTGGGAAAACAACAATAAGTGTCTGAATGTCTTTGCATCCTCTTGCATTTATGGATTCTGATTATTGATACCATGTGATCCTTAACCATACACCTTTGCATCCTCTTGCATTTATGGATTCTGATTATTGATACCATGTGATCCTTAACCATCTCAAGAATGTGACTGCATTCATAAGATATAAAAAAGTTCAACCTGCTTTCTAATCAATTCCAAGTTAAACAGTATTCCTTGTTCCATCCAAAAAATAAGTGCTCCACTTCGTGATTCCAAGCGATTCTTCTCCCACAACAATGTAGCATGTAATAACCCTCTCAGATATTAACCTCAATATACAAATGCAAGGAGGAATGAATGCCAAAGAGAATTTCAAGAGCAGCAGTAGACTGAGTCCGTATAGCTCCTATGATGCTCAGATAGTCAGTTTTTTTTTAATATTTTCAAATCCAATTTTTAACGACCGTATTCACCATCTCGAGTTATTGGTGGAGTTGACGAACCCAAAGTAAAAATTAACTCAGGGTTGTTTGACAAGTTATTCGATATTTGTATTTACCAACATTTTCAACTGTGTAGTTATTGAACTCGAGGGTTATTTGCCATTTGTGCTACTGATGTCGAGAGTTAATAACGATTTTGTTTCTGTCGGATATTACAATTGGTTGGAGATGGTCACATGACAGTTATTAGGAAAATGGAGCAAGTTATAAATATATGAAAACATTCACAAATTTTGAAAAAGAATTATTGTTAGAATTAGTAGAAAAAGATAAAGATGTGATAGAAAACAAAAAGATTAATGCATTATCGATAAAAGAAAAACAAGAAGTTTGGAAAATTATTAGTAAACATTTATTCAAATATAATACTTTGATATAAATACAGTACCTGTATATCTGTATATTAAAGTGGCATCTATTTCTTTATAATTTGTAATTAAATATAATTTTTTTTCATTGTAGAAAACGAATATAATAGCATTCCAGTCACGTCTCGTAGAAATAGTAAACAGTTATGGGACTGTTATAAAAACTTTTAAAAAGCTACAAATGATTGTGCTAATAACATATGAACAATATGTTTTCGTAAGTGATATCGACATATAAAATCATCATCGTCTAATTCCTTAAAACAGTTTTTCCTTCGAATTATGTCTTTCACGTTGTTCAATTTCGTCTAGGAAATCCAAATATTCTAATTCTTTCATCATTTCATTCTCACTACAGGACTCCAGCATACGGTCTCCATTTTTAATCAAATGCGCATGCGTTAACGCCGAGCTTCTCAAACAACCTAGCTACCAGCTAGGGTAGTTCCATTTGACTTTGGAACAAAGTTGGTGAATACGAATTTAGCTATAACTCTTCATATAACCCTAACTCTACCAATAACTCGAGATGGTGAATACAACTGTAAGAAATCCATCCATTACCTTTCCATTGTCTTTAATAAGAATGATTTTAGGCTGATTGGATAATAGACATAACTTTGATATAAGAATTACACCCAGGTTTTAGTTTGCAAGTATTTATAAGTACTAATTATTCTGCTATCTGGAAATGTAATAGTTACTTACCTTGTAATAATTCCCTTTGGACAGTATATTTTCCAGGAAGACCTCTTTGCCTTTCTGACAGCTTTATTATAACAGTGAGAGCCACTTCTTTATGTATCCCATTTATCTATCTTTTTAGCTTTATTAAAAAACATTCTTTGGGGGAATAGTTTGCCAAATTCTTTATTCCCCCAAGGAACTTGATTTCATGAGCTTAGCTAAATAATTTTGATGATAGGACAAGAGAATTGTGTGTTGAATCTGGTCAACAGTCGTCTCTAAATCCACCACCAAGCAATATTTTTTCTGAATACCCTAGTGTAGGAATCTGCAACGGGTTGGCCGATAATTACATCAGGTCCTGACACCAGGAGAAGTTTAATGTGTTTCTCCAACACAATGGTCTGAATGATGAATGATATAGGCCAATTTTAGAATACGAATTTGGAATAAGGTCGTGTGATTAACTGGCACAGAGCTCCGGGTTTGAAAGACTGACTGATTCCTTGTTAACAAACCAAAAGCAAGTTTATTTAATAACAAAAATAAGAGATTAACATATAATATAATTAATATAATTAAATAGATAGTACAAATAGAGATCGTGAACAAATAGCGATGTTGAGATGAGAACGATAGTTAGTGAAACAAACATCTGAATTGAAAGAGAGTCGAAAGTTCCAAATAAGTCGTGTATATCTGAAATAGAGTCATCTTCGTATTATCGTAGTTTTTCTTCCTTATCTTCAGCAGTCAATTCTGAATGAATGAATGGAAATACTACAGTCTTTTTATTGTAAAGGTGACTTCCTCCAGCCAGGATGATATGAGTAATAAGTTTCTTCTTCCGCCCGGTTAGCTGGAACTGTTGATCGTATCTTCTCATTGTCTTCCGTCAATACTTTTATGTATTTAACTTATTGTCTATCTTCTTTCTTCTCCCCATCTTAACTTGGATACGTCACCATCCATCCCCCGGACAGGGACAATGCGACAGGAACTCGGCACTGTCCACAGCGTCCGACTTGTCGACTTGACCACAGCGTCCGACTTGTCGACTTGACCACAACTGGGAACAACAGCTAGAGGAACTAAGGTCCTTTTATACAATAGCTGTCCACAGCGTCCGATTTGTCGACTTGACCACAACTGGGAACAACAGCTAGAGGAACTAAGGTCCTTTTATACAATAACTATTGCTGCTGATTAATTGTGATTCATTTATGACTACGTACAAAGGAAAAACAAGTTGAAAAAAGAGAGGTTCTTTATCTAATCGTTCGTCCATTTGTTTATGTTAACTGTTCTGACTCTATTTCCCGTCATAAAACTTTGCCAAATGTGGCGAGAAATAATTATTAAATTTTTAGCGAATTTTGAAATAACTTAAGATCGTTCAGATCTCAAATATTGATCAATTTTAAACAGATTAATTATATAAAAACAGAGTGGGGTCTCCATGGATCTTACACTAGGATTAAATTTAAGGTCCTCTTTATAAGAAGCACAATTAATTTTCCTTGGGTATTTATTATGTTACTTGAGTGGATACCATATCTATTAGATTGAAGCAAATATGTCTATGATCTGAAGCAGACATCTTATTTCATAAATGCCAATCTTCAGTTAAGTGAGAAGCATTTTCAGTCCCTAATGTTAGATAAATGACTTCCCCTTCTAAGTTTATTGCCCTTATTTAAACAAAAAGATATTAGCACTTATTAGGAACTCCAATAAATGCTCACCTCTGATTGATATCCTTACTTCCCCAAACTTGATGAAAATTAGCATCAACATAAACCAATAAATCAAACTGCTTCTGTTGATGGAAGTTTCTGCTTATCATAAGGAAAACATACAGAGGAAACAACAAACTTTCTGCTACATAATTTTCTGCAAGTTTCACCTATAAAGTTGTTACATCTCTAGTACAGAAATCCCACATGGGTGAAGCATTTCTGTTATCTTTGCCTCCTTTACAGTTAAGCCTTTATATTTGCCCCTTATAATGCCAAAGATTTTGAATAAGAGCAAAGTCATAACAGCCCCTCATGAGCCACCAACCCAAAAAAGCAGAGATTGCTTCTAGAGTGCTGGAGATTGATTTGTACCAACCTCGGGTTAAAATTCGTAAACCTTTGTGCTGAATTCGAAAATTTGAAACTCACTAACAGTATAAAGGTGATAGTATTGTCATGTCACCGCTGTTATATTTGGTCAGAAAATATTGTTTTTAGATGTGTGGCACTTAGAAATCCATGACACTATAAGTGTCGTAAGAAAGCACACATCAGTACACCCTTCCTGATTATTGTATCTGAAGGGCCAGTAGCACTCTCAGAATCCTCACCATTGATGATGGATTGACCAAGTCTTGTTCCTTTGTAGGAACATTCATTAAAGAAGTCAGTCATATAAGCTTCTTATTAGAATCAAAGAGTATCTTAAAGATTCCATACCACCTCAGTAGAGTATAACTCTAATTGAAAACACAGAATCCTATTTATATATTTACTGTCCCCAAAAGGAAGAGAATTTTTATGAATTTAATATGTTATATTTATTTTGTGCTGTAAAAATTTCGTGGTATACTATGAAATTCTTTGAGAAATTCAGATTTGAAAATGGTAGCTAGTGAAATGCTACTTCTCATGCAGTATTGTAGATTATTTAAATATCAATTTAATTGTTTTTGTTCATATTTCAATATATTAATTGCATTAATTTGTACTATGAAATTCTTTAAGAAATTTATGAAATTTTTTGAATTTTAAATATAAACTGGAGAATTATCCCTAATTTTGTATTTTGTGTACTGGTGGTACTCAACCTACTCCAGATCTTGATTTCAAGATTTTCAAATCGCATTATTGTAAATCACAAATTGCTCAAAATTTACAGATTGCTGACTTCCAATATTTATTATTACAATCCACTTTATTGTAATAAACTTAACAAATATAAAATACAATAATAAGACCCAAAAAGATACTTTCCATATATCAGACTATTGGATCAGGAAATCAAATCCAGACCAATTGCATAAAACAATAATCGAATTTATCAATTACATAGCCATTATACATATGAGTTGATTGTAAGTGGGGGCAATTATAAGTCAAGGACTATTTATATATTCATTGTTTATGTTGAAATATAATATAGGTCAAAAACTTTATACTACAAACTTCAAGGGAATTTATACCAAATAAACCTAAATTCTCAAGCCAAATTTAACCCTTGAAACTATAACGGAATAATTTAATGATTGGAAATAATTTGAACTAATGTTAGCGCCATCTCGTAATTAGAATTATTATTATTTTTACCGAATCAATGAGGGGCGCCATCTTCCAATCAAACTCAATTAAATACTTAGCACAGACTGCAGTGTGTGCTAAGTATTTAATTGAGTTTTATAACGGAATAATTTAATGATTGGAAATAATTTGAACTAATGTTAGCGCCATCTTGTAATTAGAATTATTATTAATTTCACCAAATCATAGGGGCGCCATCTATTAATTAATAATTGAATCAGAATTTTTAACTAATTTATCTGAAGAAAAAATCTGCCTCGGCCCGGGATCAAACAAGGGAACTTTGGGCTAATATCCCAACGTCATAACCACTAGACCATCGAGGCGAACAAGCAGATTGATTCTTCAGACAGTAATATTAATTTAGAAAGACTTTTTGATTACTTACATCGAGGCGAACAAGCATATTGATTCTTCAGACAGTAATATTAATTTAGAAAGACTTTTTGATTACTTACATCGGACTGCCGAGGCAGATTTTTTCTTCAGATAAATTAGTTCAAAATTCTGATTCAATTATTAATTAATAGATGGCACACTCATTGATTCAGTAAAAATAATAATAATTCTAATAACGAAATGGCGCTAACATTAGTTCAAATTATTTCCAATCATTAAATTATTCCGTTATAGTTTCACGGGTTAAATTTGGCTTGAGAATTTAGGTTTATTTAATATAGGTCAATCCTACTGCATCTGTTGTTTATGACATTAAAGCAGAGTTTCCAAACTTTATGTCTGCCATCCCCTTTTTTCATAAATATTAGTACACTCCTCTTTTTCATAACAGTTTAATTTTATAAATACCTTCTATTTACATTTTAATACTACCAAACAATATACCATATTTTGTATAAATAAAGTTTTTATACATAAAAAATATATATTTATTATGGTATAATAATTTTTAGTACTATTAAACTAATCTTACAAAAAAACGAAAAATAGAATAAGTGGTTAATATAATATATAATATTTAATGCGATGAGTGGGCTTATTTTTCCATACAAATTCTCTCAAATCGGGTGTCGTCGAAGATATTTCTACTTGCCATTCTTTTTCAGTTGCTAACTGACATTGATATTTTGTCTTTAAAAAACTACAGCAAATAAAAAAGCAAGAAGGTACATAGATATATGTATTTATAACTCTCTTGCCAATTCATTTTTTTTTTTTTACAACAATTTGAATTTGTTTTTTTTGTTTGTTTGTCTCAAAAATGATGTAACAAACACATCCTCTTGCAAGAGACTAGCACCCCATAGTTTGAAAAACTCTGCATTAAAGTGTTCCTGGAAAATCTTATAAATTGATGATTAAATTAATATCAATTATTATTAAAAATAATGTTTTCTTGAACTCAAAATAATTCCAACCATTTTTCACTGAAATAAGCTGAAATACTATCCAATTACATAATGTCAGAATTAATAATTAGCTATAATAACTTAAAAAATCACTATAAGCAAGGTATAAAGAGACTTTTAATCACTTATAACGTTTTCGGACCAGAGTAAAGTCCATCCTCAGTACAACGTTACTTAACAAAAACATTCTATATAGAATGTTTTTGTTAAGTAACTTGCTTATAGTGCTTTTTTAAGTTATTATAGACAGTTAAAGCAAGAGTTGTTGTTTACCTTTGTTTAATAATTAGCATTTATTGTTATAAAACAATGAAAAAAAAATGCAATTTTCTTAGGGAAAGCCCATAATAAAGAGACTAGCAACTGACCTGAAACTATTATATAGATTTCCATTCATGCAGACTATAAAGCAGGCATTCTTAACTGGCATTCCCTGGAACACTGATGTTCCGTGAACATGTTATAAGTGTTCCACGAAATTATGAAAGCGAGGCCTACTTGAATGACCTTAGCATACTGCGTAATATGCATTTTATAATGTAGACAAGATTCAACTTGCATTTTCGAATAAACTATTTAACAGGCTTATCCACAAAAGCACTTAAGATTTTGCTACAATTTTCGACTTCATATTTGTTGAGTTAGGCTTTTCAACATTAAGTAACATAAAAACTAAAAAATGCAAAAGACTTAGGAATATTGATAAAGAAATGTAGCTTTATCACATATTAGACCTGACAATGCTGAAATCTACAAAAGACAATTAGCTCAGTCATCGCATTAAACGTGATGTAAAAATGTTCCATTTTTCTAAGAATTATTTATATTTCTTAAGAATATATGTATTTTTAATTTTTTTTACTCTTATTTAATGTAATGTATAATTTTTAGTAAAATACATGTTCTTGCATATTTTTGTTGTTTGTTTTATGATCTTAGTGATATAGTGTTCTGCAAATTTTCTTTACAATCAAAAGCGTTCTGTGATTTCGAAAAGGTTAAGAACCACTGCTATAAAATAATGCTATCATATATCATTTAATATTATCCAAGTTGATCTGAGTCCCATATCTATATACACTTTTAAAGAAATCTTGACTATGCCTCTCAATCCTCATCCTTGAATACCTGTGTTTTAATGCCATTATCCAATCTTTTACTGATTACTAAGTAGTCCTGTTTCAATTCCTACTGTAGTTAGGACTGTAGAAGATGGGGATTGAAAGACTGGATCTGGATCTAAATCCTCAAATTTCTGAAGAAGTGTATTGGGATTTGATCCAGGTCTTCTAGTAGAAAGTCAAAATATTTCTATGCTTCCAATGCAGTCAGTTTTTGGTACTTGCTTGCAGAGCCAATCACAGTGTAGGCAATCAATAGTTTATCTCAGGAATGTCTTTACTATTTACTAATCTCCAAATGGGAAACTGGAAAGAAAGAAAATAAATCTTAATTCAACTTAATTTTGGGAAATTAGTAAAAATTATAGTTTAATTATTAAATAATAATTTCTGCCACTTTAGCCTAAATTTAAATAATTAATTATTAATCCAATAGATGGCATAGCATAATCAATTAATAATAATTGTTAATTTCACAGTTTAATTCAAAAATATGTCACTAGGGGTAATTTGATTGATTTAGATTATCATTAAGAAAGAAAAGATATCTAAAAGTCAATACATACTAGTGTTGAATGCTGATAGGAAAACATCGATGTTTAACATTAATAAAACCATTGAAAGGTACTAGGAATGATGTTTTCTAATATTGATGTTAGAAAACATCATTTTTTTGTATATTGTCAGTAACAACTGTATTAATATATTTTTTATCTGTTTCCTAATATTTTATCAACTGCTTTAGTTTATTAGCTAGATACTCGCTAGTATGCCGTTCTTCCAATATAAAAAGTAGCAGATAAAAATTTCTGTTTGAGCTACTGTTTATTATGGATACCATATTATTATATTTATTGGAAATTAGTCTTTTAATTATAATTACAGATATAATGGTAAATATTAAATGTCAGAAAAAAAAACTGACATTAAATATTCATAATAAACGTTCAATTAGACTGCACCAAACACAAACTATAAGTAAAACTACTCAAGAGCCCTTTAGCAGTCAAAAGATTTTTTTATTCAGAAGCACTTTCGACGCTCTCGGCGTCTTTCTCAGCTGTTACAATCTAACTAACCCTGCTATACTACTAGAGCAGGAGACCTAACATTTAAAACAAACAAACACATGATAAAGATTTTAAAGGCCGGATGTGCTCCCCCTTAGCACCTCTTGCCAGCCAAGCAATGCATTTGTTACGTGACTCCACTTCCAGAATACATTATGTATAGAACAAACAACCTTACAAAATATTACAAAAAATTTTTTCACAAACATCATTTTAAAATATAAAGTATTAAGAAACTGTTAAAAGTTAAAAATAAAATCAAAATAAAAAATAAATAAAAGTAAAAAATAAAAACGATATAATATAGACAAAATTATACATAAACTGCTGCACATTCCTTTACGTGAGTGTCAAAAAACCGATTGTAGCGTATCCTTAATTAGTCTGCCTTTCTTATTTTATACAACCACCTCCACGCACTAGGGACCGATTCTGGTTCCATGAAATTAATCACACATCCTTCCCTCTTCTTTTTGATGATTTCTAATGCCTCAATCATATTTCGGTCCCAGCTTTTTTCACTCGGTCGGACAATCTTCGCTCTTCCCCAATGCACTTCCACATCGTAAAGCAGTGACCTCTGGCTTAGCGCAGTGGAGAGTTTACCCTACCTGAGGTCTGTTTTATGTTCCTTTAATCTCTCCTTTAAGTTCCTCTCCGTATACCCTATATAAAATTCTTCCCTACCCAACGAGTGATTAGTAATAGGAATTTCATACACTTCACTTTTGACCTTATCCTCATAACTGTCTTTGTCATTTCTGATCATCCCAAAAACAGTCGGATTTCTCCTAAAACATAGAGTATAACTTGTTAGCCCGCCGATGTTTCTCGCAAATTTTTCCACCCATATGGCTTGGTTAACACACCTAAAGGAATCAGATTTACTTGACTGAGTTTTCTGCTTGCATAAACTTCTTTCTACTTCGTTAAGAAGTTTCTTTAGAAACGTTTTTCATACCCATGTTGTTGCCCGATTCCCATAACTTTATTAATTTCCTCACTTCTGTTTCCGAAACTAGAACAGTGAGTGTAGGCTCTCCTGAAGAGGGCTGAAAAGGCAGCCTTCTTGTGTGAAAGAGTATCTTCGGATATCATAGGAATATACAAGGGTGCGCTTCCTGGTTTCCTATAGACTGTAGTCCTATATTCTCCATCTGCAATTGTGATTCTCAGGTCAAGGATGTTAGGTTCCTGCTCTAGTATAGCAGGGTTAGTCAGATTGTAACAGCTGAGGAAGGCACCGAAAGTGCTTCTGAATAAAAAAATCTTTTGACTGCTAAAGAGCTCTTGAGTAGTATTAAATATTTATTAAAATTAACAGAAATTCGGCGTCTGTGGGGATAGTGCATGCTCCGTTCAGTATTTATTAATTTGGTTGAAAAGGAATTTTATACAAAGATACCAGTCTTTATGAAATGTTGAAAACCTTCATCATCCACAATTCTCAATGACTTATTGTCTTTACACACCATAAATATAAGAGCTTGATTTACCATATTTTCTGCTGATCCGCCTTATTCAAACTCTTCAATGCTCCTAGACGTCTCAGAAATTTTTCTTTGTTTTGGTGGGAGAAGTTGTGAACAATGATGTTTCATCAGCATCTTGATAACATTTTTCTTCCTCCTGCAATTCTTTCTGATCTCCAAGAATTTGTGGATGTTTGCTTTCAAGTGAAAACCTTAAATTCATGGTATTACCATTAGTTTCAATTCTTTTGAATAATTTAAGCAATTTGTAGAATTACTTTTATTTTTAGCAAAATTTTGCCCAGAAAGCTTTTTGGAGGCATACTTATTGAACTACAAAGGTATAAATACTTTGGAATATAACAAGAAACCAAAGTGTTTCAAATATTAATTAAATGATGATGATAAACTGCTTCACATGACAAACCTAGGTACTAAAATCATATTGCCAGATGGATTGTTCAAATTTACTAATACAAAACTATAAAGTTAAAATCATCACTAATTATAAAAAATTCAATTTATAAAAAATGCCACTTCTACTACATAAACAGTAAAAACATCAATGTTCATAAAATATTGATGTTTTTAAAACATAGATATTTGATGTTCAACACTAATACCTACCAGTCGTTAGTAATTTTATAAAATATTCAATGCAAGAAAATAATAACCGTAATTCACTACAAACATTATTCAAAAACCAATAATATATGGTATTAAATGTTATGTTCTGAACACAGCAAAGAAAATATACTATAAAAGAATACAAATTAAAATAAAATGCATTTCACTAATTAAAAAATTGCATTACTTTTTCATTACTATATTGCCACTTGGAAAAGAGGTAGCTTACCAGCTGGAATATTTGAATTCATTTCTGAAATCCACACCACCAGATTTATTCTGTAGGGATATGGATCTAGGCTTATGAACTTCATCTATTACTTTACAACTGACCCTATCACAGATTTGTCCAGATTAGCTGAGTGAAAATACAACTTTCAAATCCAGAGGACTGGGATTAAATCTGGATTCCACCTTCTTGAAAATTTTGTATGAAGATTCCTGGTATAAAACAGGATAGATGATGATAAAAATCTTACAGCAGGCAAAGCCTTTTAATAATATGCAGTAGCTGCTAGTGTGATTCAGCATTTAATATATTAATTGCTAATCTGCAGTCGAAGTGATCATTTCTCTCGTTGCAATTTTTATTGCATAGCTTGGAACACAGAAATAATGTTTTCAAGATGTGCTTGCTAAATAAGCATGCTTATCTTGAAAACAAGAATATAGAATGAGTATTTTAAATAAAAAGATTATCTGTTTTTCCTTTACTAACAAAGCAAATTTTATAGATAAATTATTGTAATATTCTTTTTATAAAGTTAGATGAAATTAAAAACATTATATTAATGTAAAACATTGCAATTTATTACAATTTTGAAAATACACATGGAAAATATTAAGCATTCTTTAAATTCTTCTATGTTAACAAGGGATGCCTTCTTCAACCTTGGAAACATTTTCTCATAAATTTCTTGTAAATTGGGAAAAAGCCTTGTAAATTGAATGTCTCTTATATCAGGATTGACTTATTTAGTGTTTTTATAACAAAGATGATATAATTCTATATAACTGGACAATAAGTACTATTTCCTGATTGCTTATATCTAAAAAATACAGAAAATACTATTATTTCCCACAAACTTTGCTTTTCTGATCTGAATCATGATATTTTGAAATATGCTTACTCCAATGAGAAAATGGCCAAATTTACATCTTTTCATTTACATAGTCAGGAGAAAAATAACATATGAATCAAAATTAATATGTATTTATACTACAGTTATATAAAAATTAATAAAAAAGATTTAGGAGTAAGTAGTTTTTCAAGATTTACAATTCTACTACAAATCATTTTCATGAATTAGCCTTCAAATAATAGCACCTCATCATATACTTGTTATACAGTTCTTGGTAGTAACATTCAAAGTTCCAGTATATACTTATGAAAACACACATTGCTCCTCCAAGTATGCTCTCTTGTTCTTAAGTACATCAAGATGAGCATCAAAGATATGGACCTCTTTACACTATTTCACTGCTTAAACTTCAAATTAAACTGAATAATTATTTAGCACACATTGCAGTTTAAAACATAACACTCTTTTAATAGCAAGAATGAATTTTCTTGATTCCCACAACTTTTGAAATTACTGGAGGGTAGTGAGAAATTTTCAAATTTGTGTTCAATAATAATAAAACAAAATTATTTTCTTTTTAATATTAGATATGAATCCAGCACCATACATAAAATACTCGGTTGTGATATACTGAACAATTTAATTTTTCATTTATTTTGGAAATATAGAAATAAAAAATTATGTAATCATATTTTACCTAAAACTGTAAATAATTTGAATGAAATTATTTGCTTGCTTGACTTATCTCAAAAAATCTAAAATACAGATGATATTTTATCATCTACTGTTGAATTAATTAATCAGTTAGTTAATGGTATTAGTGAAAAGGTTAATGATAACATAAATCTTCTTAGGTTCATTAGTGAATAATTAAATAATTTAGAATGCTCTAAAGAATGCATCCGATATTCTGCAGAGACAATGGTTTTCTATACTATGCTATACACCATTTCTCCACATTCATATAAGTTTTTGAGAAATTCAGGAAACATAATACCACATACTAGAACTATACAAAAACTTTCAGCAAAATTTAATACAAATCCAAAAAATGAGCAATCTGATGATAATTTCTTAAAATACATAAAAGAAAAATTTACATTTTTGAAATCTGAAGATTTAACTGATCTTTTTGTTAGCATGATGGTTGATGAAATATATCTAAAACCATATTTAGATTATAAAGGGGGTGATATTGTATGAATGGCCTATAACTGTAAAAATACTGTAACAACAGCATTTGTTTTTATGGTTCAAAGTATTTTATCTTCATTTAAAGAAGTTATACAAATAGTACTTGTAAAAAAACATTACTGCAGAAGAATTGTATTTTTTAATTAAAAAATTAGTAATTGGTTTTAAGGTAATTTCAGTAATTAATGACAACAATGCCATAAACAGAAAAGCAATCTTTTTGTTAGCATGATGGTTGATGAAATATATCTAAAACCATATTTAGATTATAAAGGGGGTGATATTGTATGAATGGCCTATAACTGTAAAAATACTGTAACAACAGCATTTGTTTTTATGGTTCAAAGTATTTTATCTTCATTTAAAGAAGTTATACAAATAGTACTTGTAAAAAAACATTACTGCAGAAGAATTGTATTTTTTAATTAAAAAATTAGTAATTGGTTTTAAGGTAATTTCAGTAATTAATGACAACAATGCCATAAACAGAAAAGCAATAGCATTTTTAATTTTTTAATTAAAAAATACAATTCTTCTGCAGTAATTGGTTTTAAGGTAATTTCAGTAATTAATGACAACAATGCCATAAACAGAAAAGCAATAGCATTTTTTACATTACCACCAAAACTTCAAATTGATATATTCTCATCCTTTTAATCCAAACAGACCACTGTTTTTCTTATAGATTCTGTTCATATTTTGAAATGGCTTAACTAAAGAAATAATGAACATGCATTCTATTATCCCAATTTCAATGAATTTGATAAATTTCCTCTACCAGCTGCATCATTTTCTACTTTAGAAAAACTATATGATATAGAATATAAAAATATTATTAAATATGCATACACACTTAATTTAAAAACACTTAACCCAACTAGTTTGGAGAGGCAGAATGTTAAACTGGCATTAAATATATTTAATGAGTTTGTTATTGAAGGTCTTCAAAAATTGGAAGAGAGCATAATCTTTTAAATTATAAATCAACAACTGATATCATTCATTTGATACAATGTTTGTGGAGTATTGTAAATGTCAAAATGCCATTGAAGGGACTACGTATAAATAGTTAAAATTGGTTTTTTAAAAATTCATTATGACTGGTGAAAATATATCATTTTGAATAAATTTTTATTATGGTTAGACATATGGAAAGCAAAAAAGTGCACAACAGATACATTAAGAAAACACATTTGTCTTTGTCCCATACAACATATGGTTTAATTGAACTTGCTAGATATTGCATTGAAGAACTGAAATTAAAATAGTATTTTCTCCCTGGTAAATTTCAGACAGATGCATTAGAAGATTGTTTTGCAAATATAGAATGTTAGCTGGATCACAATATCTTATTTCAATATGCTAATTATATGAAGGAGAATCAAAATTAAGACTTACTTACTATTAACATTAAATTCTAATGCTTATAGTAAGATGAATATATCATATATTGATAATGAAAATGAAATTTATAATGATTTAGAAAATTTTGAAAATATTTTTGAGACTGGCATTACTGATGATGATATCAAAAATATTAAACCATATCTTCCTGTATTAATCTACATAATAAGGTTACTATGCTCATACAGCTAAAAAAAAAATAAAGTGCAGCTCATGCTCCAGATTATTAGTTACTGATAAACCATTAGTTATTGATTCAAATTACATACTTATGTCTAATTTTACATTATGATGATATCAAAAATATTAAACCATATCTTCCTGTATTAATCTACATAATCAGGTTACTGTGCTGGTGCAGCTAAAAAACATAAAGTGCAACTCATGCTCCAAATTATTAGTTACTAATAAACCATTAGTTATTGATTCAAATTACATACTTATGCATAATTTGAATAGAGGTGGTTTGTTTTTTCCTGATCCTTATACAATTAATGCTATTGCTTATAACTATATTAATGTAGAAAAATTGATATCAGAAAATAATCAAAATATGTTTTTGAAATTAAAATCTCAAAAATATATTGCAATGAATTTAACCTTAATATAATGTCTAAATATGAAATTTTAAATGATGACTATTGTGAAGAGGGTCATTCTTTGGATATGATTACAACTTATCTTTTACTGAAATCAACCAATATATTCTTAAATAATTATTGTAAAAGAAAAAATGATTTTCAGTGTCAGATGAAAAAAAGAAAACTTCAAACTTTTGTAAAATAAGTTAATTACATCTTATCTTTATAACTGATTCTTTTATAATATAAAGTTTGTGTTATGTTGTATTGTTATTAATGTAGTAATTGTAATATAATTTTGCAAAATAAAATCATGATTCATTTTAATACATTTTTGGAATACCTAATTTGAATAGAGGTGGTGTGTTATATCCTGATCCTTATACAATTAATGCTATTGCTTATAATTAAATTATTGCAGAAAAATTGATATTAGAAAATAATGAAAATAATTTTTTGATATCAATGTTTTTGAAATTAAAAAATCAAAAATATGTTGCAATGAATTTAACTCTTAATACGAGTATAATGTCTAAATATGAATTTTTAAATGATGACTGTTGTGAAGAGATCATTCTTTGGATATGATTGCAATTTATCTTTTACAGACATCAACCAATATACTTTTAAATAATTATTGTAAAAGAAAAAATGATTTTCAGAGTTAAGTGAAAAAAAAGAAAGCTTCAAACTTTTGTAAAATAAGTTAATTATATTTATCTTTATATAATTGATTCTTTTATAATATAATCAAGTTTATTGTGTTGTATTGTATTGTATTGTTAATGTAATTTTGCAAAATAAAATAAAATGGTTCATTTTGATACAATTTTGGAATAGTGTTTTTTTTTCTGTTCAAGCTCATAATACTTAATTAAAAAATTAATTGAAATTCTTATCGAATGGAAAAACAATTTGGAATACTGTTTTATTTCTGTTCAAGCTCATAACACTTAATTCAAAAATTAATTGAAATTCTTATTGAATGGAAAAATTTGTGTTAAAAAGTATATAAACTATTGATAAATTGTAGGTTATTATAATATTTATATTCCATACTGTAACTCTACCAAATATATTATAAGTTAAAATGCTTAATAAAAATAATAATAAAAAGTTATATTATTTTGGAATATAATAGTAAAAATATTCTATAAAAGTACCCTCTAAAAAGCAGAAAATTTTTTTTCAATAATAGTATGAATATACAGTACAGTCAATTAGGGTAACTTTGGACCAGTGATGGTAACTTTAGACAACCATGTAAATATTTATTATTTCTTTGTTTGTACTTTTTAGAGATTAGATATAGCCTCATTCATTTTTTATAACATACTATTATATATCTAATCCAGTGGTTCTCAACCTTTTTTCTGTTGAGGAACACATTTTAATATGGTATTCTTATTTATTACATTCAGATTACATACATACTCGTACACGGAATCATTAAATGGCGGCCTTTATTAAGTTATAGCGCCACCTGCGGATTTTGTCTTTTTAGAGAAACTATAATTTTAATTTAGTTTGTATTCCTTAATTTTTTTTGCCACCTGCGGATTTTGTGATTTTAGAGAAACTATAATTTTAATTTAATTTTTATTCCTTAATTTTTAAATTTCGGATAACAACATAAAAAACTTTTGACTGTCGCAGAAATTCGACGGTTAGATTTTTCTAACGATACCCTATTTATTTCGAAGGTTAGCCTTTTTCTAGTGATATCCTATTTATAGGAATCGGTACAGTGGTTTGATTGCAAAAGAAATATTCAGCCAACCACGTTTCACTATTAATTATATATGATATGCAATTACATACATACATACATACATACAATTCATTCATAATTTTTCGCGGCACACTAGTGTGCCGCGGCACAGCGGTTGAGAACCACAGATCTAATCTCTAAAAAGTACAAACAAAGAACTAATACATATTTACATGGTGGTCTAAGATTACTACCGCTGGTCCAAATTGACTGTACTATTTAACATATTTCAGTTGCACGTATTGCCTGCTTGTGATGACGTCATTACCTCAGCGCCGAGGCCTTGTTATCTAGGTGGTGGTGGCAGAACGCATATCTTTTAGTTGTGCTCATGACGTCGTCATCGAGAAACTAGCTCTCTGACAGCTGTATTCAAACAGCATTTCATCGGCTTTCATTTGTATTTTTTATATATTTGAGCGAATTTGAATCTTAATTTTTCTTTATTAAAGTGTGTATAGAATATATATATATATAAAAGACTTGCATGAATAATATTAGAATATATATATAATGACTTATATAAATAACATTGCGAAGTTTTGTGAAGTTACTGAGTGCTTAATAATTGAAGTTTGTCTCGGGATAGTTTACCTATGATTTTTGTAGTGTTTAATTTATAGTTTAATAATAATAATTGGGGTTATTTTGATTGCAGGTTGAATAGAAAACGTCATCATGCCCAATTGTTCTGTAGCTGTGTGTAAGAACTATAATCGAAAAACTAAAGGAAAGGATGTAATTTATCATAGTTTTCCTAAAGATCCTATTCTCAGAAAAAAGTGGATTCGTGCTTGCAAACGAGGAGACAAAATTAATGTAAAGAATGCAACTATATGCAGTGAACATTTCCTCAATGAAGATTATGTGCATGACTTGCAAGTTGAGCTTCTAAATTTGCCACCAAAGAGACGTTTAAAACCTGATGCTATACCATCTGTACATATTGCCCCATCAGATGAACAAGATACATCACAGACTGTGGAGCAAATATATAATAGAATGAACAGATATACAAAACGTGAATCTCGCAAGCGTGCAATAAACACTCTGTCAATGCTTTCTCCAAAGAAAAAAGTTGACATGAGTACAGAAACTGATATTATTCATGACTGTTTAAACCAAGAGAAATTATCAAAAAAGTTGGACCTGGCAAATGCTAAGAATGAACAACTGAGAAAGGAAATACTTGTGCTGAAAAATAAAAATAAATTATTACATTTGGCTCTAGCAAAGAAGACCCAGGAAATGAAAACACTGGAGATTAAAAAGAATGAAGAAGTAAAAATGGAAGTAAGAAACATTTTGAAACAAGTCTTTTCCCAAACACAAATAGAATGCCTCTTGTCTCCAAAAACGAAGCCTCACTGGACACAAAATGATATTGCCAAGGCATTGACACTGCGTTCTTTGTCCAAGAAATGCTATGTCTACATGAGAACATGCCTTGGAATCCCCTTACCTGCACTTTCCACATTACGACGATGGGTTTCATGCTCTTTTCATTGCCACCCAGGAGTATTGCATGATGTTATTAATGAAAAGTAAAGCTGAAAGCCTTACAATAACAGAGCGGCTCTGCATAATCAGTTTTGATGAAATGAATGTGGACTCTAGAGTTTGTTATGATCAGATAATAAACCATGATTGACATGATTTTTGGACCTCACAGTCAAGTGCAGGTGGCAAATGGCTTGGCATTGTGTGGGAATTGCAAATAATCTGTTCAAAGTACAGGTTTTACAGTTGTAAGTGTTGTGTGTGTCAGATCTGAGATGAAAAAATGCAAAAGTATGGAATGAACTATAAATTCATCATCCATAAATTCATCACAAATTTTTTTCAACCAAATTATTCCTTTTGGTCCGTAGTATGTCCTAGTATTTTTCCCGTTTCGATCGACCCATTATTTTTGGCTATTAACGCGTTTTTGTTTCGTCCAATCAAATTCAAGTATTTGAATCTTAACCGTTCTTAACGACCTTTTATCGGTAACTCATCGTGTTTATAAATTTTTTTACTGTTTTTTCGGTACTGCGGTTCACAGATTACTAATCTGTGCTGCGGTTATTGTTAAGGTGTATACTCACTTTTTGACTGTAGAAATGGCTAGTTTTTCGGAGAATGGTTTTTCTGATTTAATCTTTGATGAGAATGAAGAAGTGAATGCAGTATTACATATACTATTTAATAGTTTTGAGAATAACTTTGTAGAGGCACATGAAAATCTTGAGAAATGTGGAAATATAGCTAGGGCATTTAAGGCTGAAGTTAAGAAGAATTTGATTGAGATGAAGGAGTGTTTCACAAGATTCCGGATCCTTTTGCATTGTAGCCACCTATTTTATAAGAACAAAATAATTTGAAAACCCCAGCTCAGGCAACTGTTGAAATTTCTGTTAAGCCTAAACCCAGCTATGGAGCTGCAGTAAAAAAAAAATGTTTTCAGGCATGATGAAGATACAGTTTTCATTAGAGATAAGGATAACAGTCATGTTGAAACTTCTGTTAAGCCTAAACCCAGCTATGGAGCTGCGGTAAAAAAAATGTTTTCAGGCATGATGAAGATACAGTTTTCATTAGAGATAAGGATAACAGTCTCGATGGCGAGAAATTAGCACAGGCAGTGCAAGATGCAGTGGATTTGAATAAGCTAAAAATAGGTGTACACAGCCCCTGTTGATGAATAAGGAAAAAGGCTATATGGTCAAGTGTCTAAATAAAAATAGTGCTGATAAGGTGAAGGATCAGCTGACCTTATCTGGATTTGTGGCGAGTACTCCGAGGAAGAAGAATCCTCGCATTTTGATACCAGCTATTCCAGTTCACTGGGGTGCAGTCGAGTTATTGAACAACATTCAAAACCAATCCAATATTCCACAGGATGTGTGAAATTCACATTCATTCATGCCTAATTTTTTTGTCAACAGATGACGCCACGTTCCACTCAGTAAGAGTACTAAGTGGCGCGCCACTTAGTACTCTTGTATCGCCCCGCCGGCGGGGCAAAACAAGCCCTTCCACAGGCTGCCCACTCCTGCGGAGGGGTCAGCCGGATTGTGGAGGACGGGGATCGACGGGCCGGGCCCGGACCCCATGATAAATATTTTCAAGAGGTGGGACTCGAGACTAGAACCCGGGTCCTCCAGAGTGGAAAGACGAAACTTTTTCACGCGGCCAATCCGGCCGACGATACCGCATTATTAGAGATTCTTACTTCAACTTTTTAATTTAAAAGATTGCGGACTTTCAAACATTTGATATACTTATGATCATCATCAAGCTATAGTAATTGGATTTTTATGACATTTAGTAGTAGTCAAATCGGTGAAGATTATCTTCACAAAGTGAATAAATCCATCTTCTTCGGGGCCGGATGGCCGACTGATAACCCTGTCGGCGTGCCACGCAGAAAGACTCGGGTTCATCCCGAATTTTTTCGAGGTACTTGGCCCGGCTCCTTTCCACGGGTCTAGGTGCATCCCGTGGTTGGAACTGGCCCCGCCCCTTAGTAATCTTCCTGATTGGAAAAGGGGGTGTAAAATATGCAAAAATATCTTTGATTTGTTTTATCTCCAAGTTCATTTTAATCGGAAAAACTACTCTTCTCCCATTCTTACCCATAAATCCACGAACGCTCAAGGCCTAAGCCTGTCATTCCGTTAGGTTAAGCCGCCATATCCTCGTGAAATATTTTTATCTGGCGGCAACCACTTATAGAGCTCATCACAGGCTGGCTAATATCCATGATGAGGTCAACCGGAATTTGAAGAATGGGGTTCAACGGGCCGGGACCGGTCCCCTTCTGAAAAATTGGAGACGTGGAACCCGGATCCTCCAGGATGGTAAGTCACAGCTTTACCACGCGGCCATGTCGGCCATGCAACGCTCTTTCATCAGACTTTAAGTGAGTAAATTGTTTAAGATACAATAGTACGTGTAAAAAACTCGATAATAAAGTTAATCCGGCTCACGGAACCCGCGATAAAAAATGTCCTTTTTACCAGTACCAAATAAAAATAGAAATGTCTAAATTGAAACTACCACAACATGCACTTGAAGTTATATATTAACTTGGTTCGTAGCTTTCATGTACGTAATATTTGGTCAAGTTTGTCGAGGAGAACTTAATTGACATTGTTTTGGCACAAGAGCCATACATTTACAAGGACAGGATGGCGGGATTCCCCCATTGCATTTGATATCTTTTATTATAGTAAAAAACCAATAATTATAATAGTTAATAAAAATATTAATGAATCTTTGGCTATCAACTATTGTTCGGAAATAACAGCCTCAGTTTTGATTAAAATTAGAAACCAGTATCTAATTTTAAATTCTTCCTATTTCTGCCCTTCTGGCAATATTTCGGATCAGTTGGACGACTTACAGAAAAACATTTCCGGTGTCTCCCTTCCCCTTGTCCTTGCTATTGACAGTAATTCAAGATCAACTACATGGTTTGACACTGTCGACAACTCCAGAGGTAAGGAATTTTTAGATTTTTTAGCCTCAAATGATTTAACAGATCGATCTATATCACAAAAGATTTCAAAAAATAATACATGAAAAATAATATTTGGAAATATTAAATATCTTTTGTTGCAATTTTATTTATCAATAATTTTTTTGAAATAAAATTAGAAAGTACGAAATGCCTTACATTAATAAAATAAATTATTTGATTTTAAATTAGAAAATGGCTGCTCTCGTTTGTAAACAAAGTATCTATTGCTAGCAAACGTGCATTACAAATATTCTGTACTTGCAAAATACGTATGTAATATGAACAAACTTACCGCGTTACGATAGTAAGTCTTGTTTTTTAAATATTATAATGAAATTTTCTTTATCAACTTAATATTTTCTTACGCTCA
Organism: Olivierus martensii; assembly: GCA_000484575.1. Classification (NCBI taxonomy): domain Eukaryota; kingdom Metazoa; phylum Arthropoda; class Arachnida; order Scorpiones; family Buthidae; genus Olivierus; species Olivierus martensii. Next base: position 101,880 of record AYEL01087979.1, read on the forward strand.
ATTAAAAAATAATAATAATGCATCCAAAATTGTTACAAATTTTATTATAATTGTACTGTTTAAATTAATCCATTTAATTATGCTAATAATGAATTAATATATAAATATATTTTGTTACATATTTTGAATAAATTAAATAAATTACTAATATTTCCTTGTGATTATTACTGCTTTATCCTTGACAAGAATCTATGTTGTAAAGTAGGCGTTACTTTATTCCATGATTGGAAAGATTTATTCGCGCGTAAGGCGTTACTTTATTCCATTTGGAAACAGCACCATGACGAGCATGCTGCTGTTTTCAAACACTGTTTGAATGAAAATATATAAATTTTTTTTATGTAGGTAAAATGTCAGCTTTGCTACCTGAGACTGACAGTGAAGATGAACTAGCTCCTGGCTGGGAAGAGAGAGCAACTCTAGACGGAAAAGTCTATTATGCCAAGTTTGTTTTTATTTTCAGTTATTTGTTTATTGTTTAAATTTATTATTATCTTCATTGCAAGTAATATATTATGTAATATTTATTAGTGAATATAGAAATATGATATTGAATAGAATCCTTTTTATAATATTTCAAGTAGTAATAAATATCTAAAGTTAAATACCGTATTACTTCGAATTTAAGCCACAGTAGGATTTTAAAATTGGAAAAAAAAATTTTTACAATAGATATTGAAAAATAAGAAACATTTTTATTTACTTAAAGATTTAATATACATAATAAGCTGGTAATTTATTGAGATTGATTAGAACATGTTTAGTCTCTTCTCCCAAACATGTTCTAATCAATCTATCAATTCTATTGTCATCCATGCATTCTTTTGTAGTCGAATTATAACACCCTTAGGAAAATTTTCCTTGGTGCAGTTTTTTGTTTAAAATAATAAGTGGTCAATTTGTTTCTATCAGCGGTTATAAACAGCAATTATTAGTATTTAATTAGTTATAAACAGCATTATAGTAATTCGTGATTTTTTTATAATTAAAATTTGGCCAGATACAACACGATTCTACACAGCTATTATCAAACCGCAACTGGATTAAACCAGAAAACTACAAACGGAGAATCACCGAATAAACTATTATCAATGGTGGTAATACTATGCTCATGCGTAGAGCGTAAAGCAAAAACCCGATCATTTGGGAGTGGGAGATCGGGAGAAATAAGATGTTAAAATATTCGCTTTGTGGAAGCTTGGGAGAAATAAGATGTTAAAATATTCGCTTTGAATTTAAGCCGCATCCAAAATTTTACGTCTTAAAAATTTGAATATATTCATTTTGAATTTAAGCTGCACCCAAATTTTACATCTTAAAAATTTGAATAAAATTCAAAGTAACGTGGTATTTTATTTATCATTATTTTGTATTATTTTTTAATTCTCTTTAACGATAATATTTTTCTATAAAATTACTTTTAAAATTTAGCTGTAACAAAAGAAAACGGTATATCAAAGACAATATTTTAATTTGAATGCTTCCACTCATAACATTGGTTTAATTGTTTTTTTTTTGCTATTATTAATATTGGATGATTGATATGTATTGCAATCACAAATATTAACAAGAACATAAACATTTTAGCTTATTAAAGCATTTTTTAACTCTATGCACAGATGAGTAACAACATTTAAAGTAAAATCTTACCTGTTGAACTGCAATAGATTTATTGCATATATGTACAATAGAATCCTGTTAATATATATTATGACAAAGAAAGTTATATAGTGTGATTTGAATTAAATAATAGAACTATGCTTAATATAAAAATATTTTACTAATTAGCAATCTATTTTGGTGTCTTTACTATAAAAAAAATGAGTTCAAATTTTTATTCTAAAAGCTATACTTTTTAAGATCTAATACTACTAAGATCAAATATATTACTAATATAATTTTTATTTCTAAATTCTTAATACAGTAGGTCCTCAATTTACATGGAATTTTTTGGACAAATTAACTGTGTAAATAGGTCTACCTAGTGTAATTAAATATAAAAGTGTAAGATTATACATTATAATTGGCTATAAGGAAAAAATCTGATCAACCAGTTTTTCCTTATAGCTAAAAAATGAGATCATGAGATATTTATCTCAGAGTTTTTTTTTATGTAAAAAAAACTTCTGAGATAAATAAACATTAAAAATAAACTTGTTTTACAATTTAAAATTATCTGTAATTAAGAAGTCAAAAGTTCTTTATATTTTCATATTTATATGTGATTGCAAATACCATAGACTCCTGGTTAAGCAAGATAGTTGGGAAATTAATTTTTTCAGATAATTCTCAAAATAATCAAAATATCAGAATATTATGACCAATATGTATTTAATAATAAAAAATAAATAAATTGCATACAAAAATTTATTCAAGTGTTTTTTTTTGTATTAAAAACGGAAACAAGAAATTTATTTCACATCAAGACATTATTACAATATTTGTAATTTTAATTTTATTCTAATTTTGATGATCAGTTAGTTATCTAAAAATAAAATAAAAGAAACAAATCTAATGCATTTGAAAATCTTTCAGATATCACATCTAAGATAAAATATTGATAATTAAATGTCATTTCTAGATTGCAGATTAAATTTAATTAATCAGCAATTCTGAACAGTTTAACTTTTAAAAAGAAATTTATTAGAATATTTCACAATATACCAATTATATAGATATAATTACTATATTGATCAGTCAAAAAACTTTTTATTCTTTATATATATAAACATGAAAATAGGAAGCAAATAAAAAGTAAGAAAATGAAAAATTTATAAAAAATGTCATACTCATGAGTGAGAATCAAAGTAATTAAAAAGACAGCAAATAGATAGGGTAAAACCAACTTGTAAAAGACCCACCTATCATCTTTAAGAGGTTAAGAAATGATAAAGATCATTATAAAAAAAGAGCAAAAAACAGGTATATGTAGCATTTCTATAATAAAGATTTAAAAAAAAATAATGTTTAAGCATCACAAAAAGAAATTTAAGGAACAGGTTTGCTGAACACAGAACTGATATAAAAAGGAGAAATCTAGAACAGCAATAATTACTTTTAGAAACATAATTAAGACATGATAGCACTAGGGTAGTGAGGCCATATGAAAACTTGAAAAAGGTCTGTTAAAAGTCGATTGAAATTTTAAAAATAATATAGAAAAGCTGTAAATTAACATTAAGCTGATAATATGTCAAAGATGTGGAAACATAATGTGCAGAAAGGCATAAAAAAAAACTGTTCTGCTAAGCCTCTGAATCTATATATAAAATACTTGAAATGTTTTTATATATTTTTATTTTATTTAAAATTTTTCCATATAAATGCAATTTTAAACTATCCACAAGGCATAATGTTTTAAATGGAGAATACAACTGTTATTTTGAATTTTGGATTAATGTTCTTAATTGTGACTATTAACTGTAATTCTGTGTTAATTATATAAGCTGAAGATGATTATATATTTAATCAAAAACATTATAGAAAATTAAATATTCCCCCACTACTGCTATATTAGTTGCTGAATTTGTTCTTTATTTAGACTTTTGAAAATAAGCAGCTTTTAAATTAAAACTCTAGTTACCACTATTTTACCTATTGATATTTAGTAGCATGTTTGCCACTAGATTTTGAGGGGCCCAGAAAATCAAAAACTTTTATATTAAATTAGATATACAGGGTGAAGAAAAATTCTGTCGTAAAATTTTGTGTACTGATAGGGGACCTCAAAACAAGTCGAAAATATCCAATGAAGATATGGTCTAAATGGCACCGTTTTCAAGTCATAACTCTTTAAAGATAGCCAATCACCATCGAATACACAAAGCGTCATGTTGCCAAGAGATATGGTCTAAATGGCACCGTTTTCAAATCATAACTCTTTAAAGATAGCCAATCACCATCGAATACACAAAGCGTCATGTTGCCAAGACATGTCGCATTGTCTCTCTCTCCTACTTATTACAGGGTAGTAAGAAAGCAAGCGACGCAATGCGATGCATCATGGAAACACTTGTTGTGACGCTTTGTAAACTCGATGGTGATTGGCTAACTTTGAAGGATTATGACTTGAAAATGATGCCATTTAGACCATATGTTCATTAGATATTTTCGACTTGTTTCAAGGTCCCCTATCAGTACACAAAATTTTACGACAATGTTTTTCTTCACCTTGTATAATTCAACATTGAGGAAGACAAGCTAGATATAAAAATGATAAACTAGATATATAATATATGTTTAAAAAACAGCAGCAATAGAATATGATTTAATGTAAAGATTTATAGGTTTCTATATTTTTATAAAAATTAAATCAATATATTATTGTTCGGAATAAATGAATTGAAATTAGATATTCAGAATAGATACATTTTCTTATTAAAAAATTAATAATTTATATTCTTTTGAAAATTATTTTAATTTTGAAAATTATATTGTAATGACAATAAATGTTTGATAGGATAATATAGTAGCATGTAACAATATTGGATTATTTTCTAATTGATTAAACAATTGATTATAAGCTATGGAATAATTGAACAGCTCTATTAAGTGAAAAATAAATAAATTTTATCTTTATTCCATAGAACTTTCGGCTCAATTAAGCCATCGTCAGCCTATCAGCCTAATTAAGTCAAAAGTTCTATGGAATAAAGATAAAATTTATTTATTTTTCACTTAATAGAACTGTTCAATTATTCCATAGCTTATAGTAAAGATGGTGAAAGTAAAAAGTAATATTTTAAACATTGTAGTTGATTATAATTTTGAATTTTGAATTTTTAGTCATGAAACCAAGACAACACAATGGACACATCCAAGAACTGGAAAAAAGAAGAGAGTTGCTGGTGGTGAGTATTTGTATAGTTGATTTTTCATTATATTTTATATTTTATTTTTTTTTTCATTTTTATAAAATTTGCATCAAATTAGATATACTCTGATTAACTGAGATAGTAGGGAAATTAATTTCCTTGGATAATTTGCAAAATACTTTAAAAATCAAATTATGAACAATATGCATATAATAATAAAAAGCATATAAATTACATATACATGTACATATGTTCTATTATTTATAAAAAAGAAAACGAAATTTATTTATTTGCAATATTTGTAATCTTAATTTGATTTTAATTTTGATTGCCAATTATATTTTATATAATAGAAGTTAATAATAATATTTTATAAAAGTTCATTCTAAGATTAATAAACATGACTTTAGTCTGACATTTGAAATTAATTTTTAATCAAACAGATTCAGTTTGACTTCTTAATAAATTCTCAACTTAAACTATAGGTAGTCCTCAAATTATGATCACTAGTATTTATGATGGTGATATCATCAATAAATTCTGTAATTGGTCAATACAGTTGACATATATTGACATCTTGTCAATACATGTCAATTGTATTGTAAACATTGTATTGACAAGATACATGCAGATTTTGCAGATTATCCAAGGAAATTAATTTCCCTACTATCTCAGTTAATCAGAGTATATCTAATTTGATGCAAATTTTATAAAAATGATAAAAAAAAATAAAATATAAAATATAATGAAAAATCAACTATACAAATGACAAGATACATATCAATTGTATTGACAAGATACAAAAAGAAAGCTTTTTCATATATCTGCTATATGGAAAAGCCTTCTTTTTTGTATTCGGTTCATATAGTTTAGTAAGATAATGCATAGTGTCTTAGTAAACATCAATAGTGAGAAATCCATAAATTTGGAGCATATTGTATATGACTTATGACCTTTCCAGCTTACAATGTCAGGGCTCGATTTCAAATCCCACCATTGTAAGTTAGAACTTTTGCCATCATAAGTCAAGGACTACCTATATAGCAAATGAATAATAACTGAAATAATCAACATATATTTGAAGATTTTGTCATAATTGTTTACTATATTTTGTATTTTTTTTTTATTTTTTTAAAATTTTTATTATTTAAAATTAAAAATTTAAAATGAATTTTTTTTTTTTTTTTTTTGAAAAATTTATTTAGAGCTTCCTTATGGATGGGAGAAAAAAGTTACTGAAGATGGACATGTATTTTATGTAGAGTAAGAGTAAATTATTGTCTTTAATTATGTGCGATATAGGCCATAATTATAAAAAATTAAAATATATTAAAATATTCTATAAATTTTTTGTGATTTTATTATTGATAAATTTAACACAAAATATTACTGTTGCAGTCATATCAATAAGAAAACCACATATACCGATCCTCGTTTGGCATTTGCTGTTGAAGAAACAGAATCTTCAGATGATATTCGGCAGAGATTTGATGCTAGCACTAATGCTCTTCAGATACTTCATGGACGAGACTTAAGTGGAAAAACAGTAATAGTGACAGGAGCCAATTGTGGAATTGGTATGAAACTGAATATAAAACTATTTGGTAGAAAGGATAAAATATATAATAGAATCTTTATTTAAATTAGGCAATGCTTTTATTGAGGCCATTTAGCCAACTATAACAATAGCTTAATTTATTAAGTTGTTTTAAACATTTAATTGCCACATTATGAATTTCAAACTGCCATATTAATGAATGATAATTATTCATAAATTTATAAATTATTTCATCAGAGGCATTTTTTCATCATAACACAAGTCTTATATATAATTAGAACCCTGAAACTATGTAGATTCATAATATTTTCATTTGATCTACTTGATTACACTTTATATGATCCAAAAAATTGGTAAATGTCATTATTTATTTTTCTATGAAAATAAAATACTAATAAAACTTGAAATATAATGAAATTTTTATATAACAATTTTAACAATCTTATCTGATATGTTCTAAGTCTACCCCTAAAAATTTTATAGCAATATATTATACCCTTTTCAAAGAGAGAAAAACTTTCAAGGCCAAATTCAATGATCGACGAGTCTTTTCAGTTAGGATACGATAACCGATATGATATAAAATGGATCGCAGTAGAGAATTTATTACCATTTTCAACTTGATATTTGAATTAAAACATAGTAATCAGATTAAAATATTTCAATTTTTACTTTATAAATGCTAAAATTAATTATAATCTGAAAATTTATTTTAAAAATTTCCTTCAGTTACAATTCTTTTAATTGTTGATACAGAAACACCAGTAGCTAGTGAAGTTTCGTTAAAAATGTCACTTCGAATAGATTTCTGCCTTCCAAAATACTTATATACGTTTAAAATAATATTTCTAGCTTGACTGTGCAATGTTTCTCCTCGCTTACAAACAACTATACTATCTGCCATTACTGCTAAATACTAAAGGACGGTGACATCATTCGTTATATTTATTTTATTACTGCTAAATAATAAAGAACGGTGACATCATTCGTTGTATTTATTTAATTTTAAGCGATTACAGATCTAGTTTAATATTTAATACCACAACCATGAAATATGAAGTATTAATTCGACAATTTTTTTAAAGATAATAAACATTTCAAATTGTTACCGATAATAAAAATGGTAAACTGCTATTGAATGAACGAAACAGAAACCGGCTATTCTATTGGATGACTTGACCATTGCAATCCATAAGCTCTTTAACATATAAGGCAGGTCATCTTTCTTTGAAAAGGGTATAATTATTGTGATCCTGTGATATCTTCAAGTTGATAAAATCAAATTAATAAGTCATTTGGGTTTTTTATATCACCTGTACTAACTTTATACTTCAAAATGAAAATAATCTGCAACTAATGAGAAAATAATACTTAAAATAGGTATGTAAAACTTAAAATAATTCAAACATCAATAATCTGTGCAACAGTCATTCATTTTATTACAATTTTAAATAATTCTATTGTTATAGACCTTATCATATTGTGATGTAAACTGATTCTGATGACATTTTATATAAACAAAGCAAAAACAATTTCTGGTTTCTAAGCTCTGCAACAGTTTGATAGAATTGCAATGACATGATATTACATCTATGGGGAGTGTATCCAAGGATGTGAGTGGATGTCCATGGCATCAATCAATCCCTGAAAATTCCACCTTCATCCAATACCTGAGTGATGTAGCACTCTTAGAAAATTATGTAGCTAAAATAGGAGGGTCCTAAACTTTTTCTAAAGGACAAGGCTGTAATTAGGACATGACAAAAGCGACATTCACCACGGGCGCAAATTTTTTAATTGATTTCCGTTATTTGCGGGCAAATGATTTTTTTCTTTCATTTTATTTCTTAGAAGAGGTAATTCATAGGTAAGAACGGCCAAGTTGTACCCCAAACAAAGGCACCAGGTCAAGAAGGAGCGCTATTTTTATTGATAAAGTAAAAGTTTACAATAACTCATTGGGTTTCTGCCTTTTCAATGAAAATTCATGGAAAGGCCTAAATAAAAGTAATAAAAAGGGATTTGTACAAATCTATTTGCTCATTCAAACAAATATCTTACAGAATATTCAAAATCAACTCATTTTGATAATCCTTTTTAAAAAATACAATAATTTGGCTAAAAAAAACTTTTATTTAAAAGAATATTTTGTTTTTTTATAACTATTAGGAAATTTATTAAAAGACAAATAAAAATAATAACTATATTATTTTTGACACCCTTGATGTAAAAGCTTCTCCGATGAAGCAAATGTACTGATTGAAACCTTTTTTCCTGCAGATGACAGTTCTGTAGATTGAATACCATAAAAAAATTAGAACAGCTACCTATAATATGGAAAATTTAAGTAACGACATCCCATTTGATTTGGCAGAAATTAAAGAGATTATTAATAACATGAATCCAAACAAAGCACCAGGCATTGACGATGTCACTGCTGATATTGTTAAGCGGGTTTTCGAAATTACTCCAAAATTTTTCGTTAAGTTATTTAATTACTGCCTCTCTGCAGGCTGCTTCCCTTTGGCTTGGAAGCATGCCATTTGTGGAGTTATTCCTAAACCAAATGTTAAAAATATCAAAGTGGCAAAAGACTTTCGGCCCATTAGCTTAATTCCCGTTTTTGGAAAGTCTTAGAAAAACTTTTAATTAATCGGATAAATTATTACTTATATTCAAATGATTTAATGCATAAAGATCAATTTGGCCTTGTCCCACAAAAGAGCACTATTAGCACGCTTTTGGAAGTAAGTAACTTTGTTAAACATACTTTTGATAAAAAATGTTTTGGCTTGTTAATTTCGTTGGATATCAGTGGAGCATTTGATGGTGCCTGGAGGCCAAAAATTATTAATCAACTATACGCTAAGAAATGCCATAGTAACTTAATAAAACTCACTTCTGATTATTTTAAAGATAGAAAAGTAACTTTAATTCATGACAATGAACAGATTACGAGAACTATTAGTAAGGGTTGTCCTCAGGGCTCTGCTTGCGGACCCGGATATTGGAATATTTTGTTATATGACATTTTTGACATCCCCCTTCTCAAGAGTTCCAGGCTTGCTTTGCTTTGCTGACGACTGTTTACTTATGATTTCTGACAAAGACACTTATCAACTTAAAAAGATGGCTAACAAAAACTTAAATTAAGGGACTTATACTCTGTCCACTATAACTTGGCAGTAAGTGTAAACAAAAGTTATCATATTCATCCGCAGAATTATTGCTATATTTGAAAATAATTATATTTTCTATTATTAAGTAGCAATAATTTTTCAAATTTATCAAAGATGCATAAAATATATTTGACTTTCTTTCATAGAAAAAGATTTTCTGCACAAAATACATTCTATTGCAAAAAAAATGCACCTCTAAAAAAATAGAGTAGAACTGTTAAACTCTGAAAACTCTATCCTGCCTTTCAGCTAGATATGCAAATGATTAAAATTTTGTTGCTAACAAATGCACAGAGCATTTTGAGAATGTTGAAGATATTGAAATATAATGCTTTTTACAGTAAAGTTCCAAACATTTATGTTCCTATATTGATTTTTTTATTCATTTCTATTTTGAATCATAATTTATAATATTAATTTACCTGCTTTGCTTCAATATATATCCTGTTAAATATATTCTATGTAAATACAATGAGATTAATTTTCTATTAAAATGCAGAATATCTTTTGGAAGTTTAATTCAAATATTGTTTTTCAAAATTAATGTGTCTTTTGATAAGCAAATAAATTTAAATTCCTAAAACAATATAATTCTACAGTTTTCTGTGTGTTTAAGTTATCTTGTCATCTTATTTTCCAGATAACATGCAAGGTCTGCAAGGACTGTGGAATATCAAAATACTGTTAATTTAGCATAACATGTCGTTTTAGTTTATTTTTATATTTTGTTCTAAAATTTTAAGTTTCATTTGTAATGCATCTTACTGATATCATTATCAGTTATTTGTTTTAGAATATCTGAGAGAAAGAATAATTACAAACTGACAAAAACTTATCATTTACTCATGGATTAGGAACTTCTATGCATATCACATATACAAATTACGTAAAATTAAACCTATTACCAGGAAAAAATTTATTTATTACTAAAAAACATTTTTGACCTCATTTTTGACCTCATATAATGATGTCAGCATCATTAGGTCAAAAATGTTTTTAAGAATAAATTAATTTTTTCCTGGTAATAGGAAAAAATTTTATTCCTATTACCAGGAAAAAATTTATTTATTACTAAAAAACATTTTTGACCTCATATAATGATGTCAGCATCATTAGGTCAAAAATGTTTTTAAGAATAAATAAATTTTTTCCTGGTAATAGGAATAAATTTTATGTAACTAGGAACTTCTTTTATGTTGTAAGTTCCTTTGCTCTGCATGAAAAAGAAAGGAAAGAAAGTCAGTCTTCCAAACAAATAAATAGTATGGTTCCTTGTCCTGACAGATGAACAGATAAACATGTTTAGACTCTAAAGAAGAGTCAGTTGTTTTCTAATTTCCTTCAGGGAAAACAAATAAATAGTATGACAGATAAACATGTTTAGACTCTAAAGAAGAGTCAGTTGTTTTCTAATTTCCTTCAGGGAAAAATAGAAGTGTAATGAGTTAAAAAGAGACTGTTGAACAGGATGGGACAGAGACAAAGAGAAATGACTAGTGCCATATATAAATATAATGGAATGACAAATATGGACACTTTGGGAAATTAAAACTCTCTCAGGCATGTGCTTTTAAAGCAGGGTGAATATGTCTCACCTATTTAGGAAAGTCTAGAAATCTCAATTTCTTTTCACTACATCTAAGGATGGCTTGAATTGCATTATTTAGTTAACACTATACAATATTATATTTCTATTATTCTTTGTTGTTTAAATAAATCTATTATCTTTATTTGTTATATAAGTTTCTGAATCAATTCTTTGTATCAGAGATCTCAGAGCTCTTATCCACTTGCTATATCATATCTTGACTCCAACACTTCATACGTGTTGGAAAACACAATTTTAACATACCTCCATTGCAGAATCCTCACAAACTATTTCAAGTCACTGATGGAAAATCCAAAAGCTCATGTTGGTCAAATCTTAAAAATTAAATAAAATCCATTCCATGAAACACTAATGTTCATTTTGTATTTATTTTCCAATTTTTTAAATACAGTAAAACCTTGATTTTACGGACGCCATCCCAAAAAATTAAATAAATAATAATAATACAATATTTGCATAAACTGTCCATAGTATAGCTACATCCAGCGTTTCTTATCTGCACTGGTGCGTGTAAAATAAAGCTAAAAAATAAAATAAATAATAATAATACAATATTTGCATAAACTGTCTAATAGCTACATCCAGCATTAAAATAAAGCACTCATTTATTGCATAATGGTATTTTTATTCACTTGTAAAATAAAGCACTCATTTATTGCATAATGCATCATTTTTATTTTCCTACATGTAACATACTTGTACATGTATGTAGGTAATTTAATTTAATTTAAAAATACTCTATGTAAATGACAGGTAATTTAATTAATTTAAAATACTCTATGTAAAATAATACAGTTTTTAGGCAAATTTTGTTTAAAATACTCATGCTTAAAAACTGTATTATTTTACATAAAGTCACATTAATTAGTACAGGAATGTTGAAACTGCTAATGCCTAAAAACTGTATTATTTTACATAAAGTCACATTAATTAGTACAGGAATGTTGAAACTGCTAATTAATGTTTATAAAAAAATTTTACTTCAATTTTATGGACTAGTCTTGCCCCCTATAGTCCATAAAATCGAGGTTTTACTGTACTATCAAAAAATTAATTAAAAAAAGAACTAATATAAGTTTATATAATATAAAAATTATTTTTGTTATATAAAGTTATATGTATAAGTACTTGTAAAGCATATAATAAATTATTAGAATATTTTAAAAATATTTTTATTTAAAAATTAATTTTTTGCATTAACTGTATTTCTGTTGTTAATAGGTTTAGTTTCTCAAAAATTATATTTCTAGATTAAAAATTTAACCGATATTTTTGGATATTTATATAAAATCTATTAGGCTGAACTCACACATACCACACCATGACCACAAAATTGTGGACGGTCAGAATTATAATTATATTAATATAGAAATGCATAATCTAACTCAGACGGAATACTAACTGAAGTCGGTTTCAACCGCTGTCACATGTGGTCCGTGTGAATTAGATTATGCATTTCTATATTAATATAATTATAATTCACAACCGTCCACAAATCGATCAGTTTTGTGGTTGTGGTGTGGTTCGTGTGAGTTCAGCCTTAAAATTTTATAAATTTTCTGGTGTCCCATGAAAGTCTTATCAAGTTTCAATTTTGGTATGCATGCCATTGATTTGCCTTCACTGCTTTAAATATTAAAAGCATATTTATTAATTTTTAAAGTATTTGATAATTGATATACAGTATATAATTATTATCTAACTTTATCAGTGATTTATAAAACTTTGCAGTTTTAGTTAATAAAAAAAATTATATTAGCAGCTTAGATGCTAACAAATAAAATTTTTGAGAAAATACAGACAGTCCTTTAACTTATGATGCCATTACCACTCATACTTATGATTGTGATGTAAATAAATTCTGTGATTAGCCAATTCGATTCAAATGCATACAGATCTATGCACTATGGTCTGATGCACCAAAATGATCCTTTGTGTCTGGTTCCTATAGTTTTGAGTTTGTTAAGTTTATTATGATAATGTATAATGTCCTAATAAAAACTGATTGTGAGAAATCCATAAATATCTGACTAATGACATTAGAGTTTAGTTCGAACTGTCGAATCTGTAAATTTTAATTAGATTTTTTTCTACTATATTTGTAATAACAATTCAAAGATTTAAATATGGCAGTTTTAGCAGTTTATTTTATATAAAGTAATAAACTTTGAGTTTTTAAAATAATTAATAAATTTGCATTCATTAATATTTTCATCAAATTTATTATTGTTTTTTTTTAGGATTTGAAACAGCTAGATCACTAGCTTATCATGGTGCTGAAGTAGTAATGGCATGTCGAAGCAAAGAAAAAACTGAAAATGCTATTTCTGAAATCAAAAAAGAAAGGGTAAGCGAGTAAAAAGTTTTTCTTTCAATTCCATTAAAATTATATTTTTGTATATATAATAATAAATGTCATGCTAAATTATTTTTTAATCTAAAATTAATACTATTGAATTACTTGTTCTGAAAATATGCAAGTGTTAAAAACAGAGAACTGCGAGTTACAGTATTAATATAAATTGAGCAATAATATAAGTTCCAACATTCTGCTGTTCACTTCTGTTCAAAATATGCAAATTTTCAGAACAGAGAACTGCGAGTTACAGTATTAATATAAATTGAGCAATAATATAAGTTCCAACATTGATATGAATTTTCTATGATTTGGGCAATACAAAATGGTTGAACTAATCTCACTGATCATGAGATTTAATGTCGAAGATGTCAAGGAGTGCTATCACAAGCGATTGCTTATAAATGCCAATACAAAATGGTTGAACTAATCTCACTTTGATCATGAGATTTAATGTCGAAGATGTCAAGGAGTGCTATCACAAGCGATTGCTTATAAAGGTAGCCATGGTAAAACCATGTGTTAATAGGATTCGACTATATTCTCTTAACTTGATGCTTAATATATAAACTCGAATTGACTGAGTTTGAATTTACTCAAAGCATGATCTTGATTTGAAATATACTAGAATAAATCCTGCCTTCATTTAACTTTTAATAAAATTTTTATAAGGAAATGAAAGATAATAAATTAGAAATTGTGAGCAAACTATTATAGAAATCCATTGACGTTGCAGATTACAAACCACTTAAATCAACATTCCATTCATTCTATTTATGAGATCATTACAAGAAAACTGATGCTGAAAGTGTAGCTACTTAATTTCTTAGCAGGAGAAAACAAAAAAACTAACATTATTAAAACAGATTCTATGTTATAATAATCTTTTTTTCTGATGTAATACTAAAATCAGTTACTAGCTGTTTGTGTTTTGCTCTTGCAGTTTAATATTTATTTTGTATATATTCAATTTATGAAACTGATAAGTTATTTTAAAAAATTAATATTTTCAGCCTCATGCAAAATTGGAATGGATTCACTTGGACCTCTCGTCTTTAAGAAGTGTAGAAAAATTTGTGAAAGAATTCCAAGCAAATCACAGGTAAATATTAAATTTTCGTAAATTATTCTAAATTTAAAATAACATTTGTGTATTTTCTAGTACACTTCACATATTGATATTAAATGCTGGAGTGTTTTGTCCTCCATACACATTAACTGAAGATAATTTTGAAAGCACATTTCAAATTAATCATCTTGGACATTTTTATATGACCAAACTTTTAGAACCTCAAATGATTCAAGCTGGATCCTGTAGAGTGGTGGTTGTATCTTCTGAAAGTCATAGGTATTTGCTATCAAATTAAATAAAAATAATAATATATTTATTAAAATTAAAAAGAATGTAATATTTTTATTTTTTTGTAGATTTAGTTATATAAATAAGGAAAATATATCAGAAGAAAAACTTTCACCTTCAACCTATAAAAATTATATTGGTTTGACAGCTTACAATAATTCTAAACTATGCAATGTTCTGTTTAGTAATGAATTAAACAGGAAACTATCATCTAAAGGGATTTATTGTAATTCAATCCATCCTGGAAACATGGTCAGCAGCTATATTTCGAGAAGTTGGTGGCTGTATAGATTATTATTTGCTCTGGTTCGGCCATTTACTAAATCTTTGGTAATTATAATCAGTTTTGTACTTATTAGAATCATAAATTTATGGTTACGATATCAATTATCCAATTAATTATAACATATTCTTACTCTGGTTTATGAGAATGAAGCATTCCTGAAAAATGTTCATAAATTAGGGACAAAATTGCCATTAATTTATTTAGAAAATTTAGTGTATTTATAATTCCAACAATATTACTCATTTCCATTCAAATATGATAAAATACCATTTAATTATATAACGGATGGCCAAACTCCATGTCACTACGAGCCACATTTTCTTTCTGGATCAATGAGAACAGCATCAGTTTTTCAGGTAATCTTAATAATGATTTCAAAAATTGTTTATTTCAGATCATTACTAATTTTTACAATAAATAAAAAATAATATATCTGTAATTTGTTTAACTTAAGATTAAAAAATAATATATCTGTAATTTGTTTAACTTAAATAAGTATTTGCTTTCATATTTTTATTGACTTTCATGGTATGGAGCCAGATTGAAGTACCAAAGAGCTGCATGTGGCTCGTGAGCTGCAGTTTGGCCACCCATTATATAATATACAACAAAAGTTACTTCAATAATTAGCATTATAACAACACAGTTTAAAAAAGCATTTTCCTAGTGAAATTCCCTAAACACTAACAACATTTATGCATACCAGATTTCTTTTTGGATTGAATTAGTTTCTATTTGCCAGGGTTTTTTGGAGTCTGGGCTCCACTCACAAGTCAGTCCATCTTTTGCCCAGTTTCATCATAACGTGGGAAGTCCATAATAGGCTTTAAAACTACTCAAATGCTTTTTAACCATTGAGCGGAAAGTGACATAAAACAAATCTCTAATAAAATTGTTGAACAATAGCATGTATTGAATTTTATAAAGCATTATTTACAAGAAAATAATAATTCAAATGCTATTTGTATAATATGCACATGAAGATTTTAACTTGAATTAATTTTTTTTATTATTATTTTGGGTTTTATATATTAAAGATTAATTTGCATTTTATTGCTTCCACTTCAGGAAATTAATAATTACATGTTGCAGAGCAGAACTGATATCTTCCCAGTGAACTCGCTGTCAAGTGACATTATCTGTTCTAAAATGATATCATGAAACTAATTTGGAAACCTCAAAAAAATTAATAGTCTCTTGTTAATAATTTATTATCAGTACATATTTTCAATTATTAATTTAAATTGCTTAAAATTTTAAACTGTTGTGTATAAGTTATTTGATATCTCTGATATTGTAGGCATCTTATGTATTCCTCTGTGCCAACAAAGCATGTATTATTCAGTTTTGAAATTTTTTGTTATAGTATAGATCCTTTACCCAAAATGGTCAGGGCTGAGCTTGTTTTGTTGGCACAGTTTTGAAATTTTTTGTTATAGTATAGATCCTTTACCCAAAATGGTCAGGGCTGAGCTGTTTCAGATTATCTAATATTCAAAAATATTAATTTTTTAAATTTTTTTTAGAAAACAAACTGAAGAGAGGTTTCGATGAGTTATCATACAAAATAAACATTTATTCAATGCAATATCGTAATAAAAATTGTATATAGTGAAAATGTATTATTTAATGGACAAAAGTCTCTTTATAATCTTTGGATCACAAATCAGTCAAAAAAAACATTTGAGGATCGTCATTCAGATTAATATAACTGTTCGTTGTTTGATTAAAAAACATCATTATGCCTGAAATTTTGTGTGCGATGCATCTACCAACTATGTTATGGTCACCATTGCACAAACTTCAGGTATTCTCTAGTTTGTCTATCCAGCTTTTATAAATTTAAAATTATGTAAAATTTTCAAAATTTTTTTTCCCTTTTTTTGAGGTATAAAATCTAAACATTTATATCTCACCTTATGTCATTAATTCATTGCAAGACTTGCAACTTAAGTCAAATAAACTCCAAAACAGTTTGTCTATCCAGCTTTTATAAATTTGAAATTATGTAAAATTTTCAAAATTTTTTTTCCCTTTTTTTTTGAGGTATAAAATCTAAACATTTATACCTCACCTTATGTCATTAATTCATTGCAAGACTTGCAACTTAAGTCAAATAAACTCTAAACAATGACCTTGTAACATCGCTAATAACATTTTTAAGCTTCTAAATCAGGGGTAGGCAACTTTTTTTTGTAGGGGGCCGTATAGAAAAATTTATGGTGGTCCATGGGCCAAAACAAAAACAATTAATAATAGTATTTATTTAAAAAAAAGAAGGTACAGATATGTAAGTATACATAGCGTTGGTATTAGATATAATAAAATAATGTGGCCCACCCCTATTCTAAATAATTCTATAAATTATTTTGCATATTTTTTAATCATTAATCATTTTTATGTGATTTGCACTTTTTATTGGTTTTTAAATGTTTTTAATAAGTTCATTGACTGATATAATGTACAACTGCATAAATTGACATTAAAACTGGGTCTCACAGGCATAAATCATGCCATCAACATGCTGATGTAGATGCATCGCACACAAAATGTTGGGCATACGATGCAACATAAATAAACGACATCGTTTAGCTATTGGATAATTACTGTGACATCATTTGAAGTTAGCTGACAAACTGAAAGCATACAATGCAACATAAATAAACGACATCGTTTAGCTATTTGATAATTACTGTGACATCATTTGAAGTTAGCTGATTCAATATAGATAAAATTATTGAATATCATGGTTTTGCAATCACAAAATTCAAAATCTAAAAGAACTGTATAAGAACTGTTTTACTTATTCCTGGCTTCATTCATAAAATTATTGAATATCATGGTTTTGCAATCACAAAATTCAAAATCTAAAAGAACTGTATGAATCAGCTCATACCCCATTGGACAAATGTTCAACATATTCTTGTATGCAGTATAGAAAGTTGAGCAAGCGTCAATTTCAGCATAAAGATGCAGCATCTAGCCATATAGCGGAAGTAATGTCATCAGCATTGATACACCAATATATTTACATCACATTTTACACCTATTATACCCCATTGGATAAATGTTCAACATATTCTTGTATGCAGTATAGAAAGTTGAACAAGTGTCAATTTCAGCATAAAGATGCGGAAGTAATGTCATCAGCATTGATACACCAATATATTTACATCACATTTTACACCTATGAGAACCAGCCTTTAGTAGACTTTTATTTTCACCTATTAATAAAAAAATTGACATAAAGTCAATGGTGTTCTTTGCACTTCTGAATAGTTACACTTAAAAATATATTTTACATTACTGTTCTTCTGCACTAATAATATTTATAGAAGATTCCAAGTAGTGGCATTCTGTTTTAAAATTTTTTTCAGGAATAATTTTTCCTTTTTGTGTGTAATATCCGCTTGGCTTTGCTTGCATTTTGAACATAAATATCCTTGTTAGTCAGCATCATGATCCTCATCTATGTTGACTTTACTGTTCTTCTGCACTAATAATATTTATACAAGCTTCCAAGTAGCGGCATTCTGTTTTAAAATTTTTATCAGGAATAATTTTTCCTTTTTGTGTGTAATATCCGCTTGGCTTTTCTTGCATTTTGAACATAAATATCCTTGTTAGTCAGCATCATGATCCTCATCTATGTTGAATCTGACAGATTTAAGTTTCCTTGAACCGAATTGTGGTACTAAGAATTACCTATATTCCAAATTTTATTGATATTGGTTGAGTGACACAATCTGTAGGAGAAAGATGATGATGATGATGAAAAAAAAACTTTTTTGCTAAATTTTGCAGTTTTTAAATATCTAAAGATCAATCTACCCTACATATGAATTGTAGTGAAGAAGGCACTTTAATGCCAAAAATAATTCATTTATTTACTCAAAATACAATTAACATATAAATAGGAAAAGCATATTCAATTTTTTTTAACATCCTGGTTCCATACAATTTAAATTTGAGACATAAAATAATTGCAGAATTTAAACTATTCCACAATTTAAAGCATTTTAATTGAAATTAAAAGAGAAAGTTTTTTTTATCATCATCATCTTTTTGCTAAATTTTGCAGTTTTTAAATATCTAAAGATCAATCTACCTTACATATGAATTGTAGTGAAGAAGGCACTTTAATGCCAAAAAAAATTCATTTATTTACTCAAAATACAATTAACATAAAATAATTGCAGAATTTAAACTATTCCACAATTTAAAGCATTTTAATTGAAATTAAAATGATATTTGATGCAACTTAAGTAACTTGGTACTGTAATTACGTATCTATTATAAAATATAGCACAAAATATTTATATTGGATACCATAGATATAATTGTCTTGTTTTTAAATGCCATCCACTATGCAGGAATAGCTTTCTTCTTTTTTTAATATATAAAGCTATTGCTTTCATGATGGTACCCACAGTTCTTACCACTTTTGCATGGTTCCAGTTTTCAGACAGGGCTGTTAAAATTATATTTAATCTAATTTAGATATATTATGCTCATGTTCTTTAATCGACTGTTATAACAGAATAAGTCTCTTCTGCATATTCCTTATCTTGGTCGGTAGTGTTGTTTTTAATCAGTATAACATATACCCACTTTTGTTTGCAATCATTTTATGCCTCTTCCTTTTTTAGTCAATTTAGCAATATGGAGAATAAAAAGGGAAACAAAAAATAACATGACCATCATATACTTGATTTTATGTTGCTATGCTGATTAAAACCATAATAAATCCAAAGGAAATCTAGTGTTTTAATGAAGATTTGTTGAAGGAAGCAAAAACTGCTGAAAAATCTATGTATTCAAAAAAGAGACAAGACATCATAATTATTTGTATAAAATATACCTATTGCAAGCATAATTTAAATGCTCTGAACTGTGGAAGAGAACAGTTGCAAAAGTTAAGCTATGTCTTAAATTTGAATTGTATGGAATTGATGATGGCGTATAAACAGGAAAAGCAATTCGACTTTAATATGTTAATTGTATTTTGAGTAAATAAATGAATGTAAACAATTCAAATTTTTAAATTACTCTAATTGTTTCATTAATTGGATTTGAATCTTTAAATTTGGCAAGTTGAGAAAAGTTCATTCTACAACAAGTTGAATTTTGGTCATTGTGATTACTGTACTTGGCTTAGAGTCACTGCTATGCCTGTTGATAATTGATACAGATGTTCAATTTACAATAGTTAACAAATAGTAAAATTCAAGTAACTGTCATAATCAGTATGACAACAGTAAATTATAACAAGCAATTGTGGAAAGAATCAGTTGCTTATTTTCCAAATATACCCTTTCATTATCTTAATTTTAATCATTCCAAAATAAAATTGTCTTCAATGGCATAACCACTATGTTGAATATCACAAAAATCTATTAAATAATTCCATATTTATTTTGGAGAAATCTCAGAATATTGAACATCTACCATTTTGAAATATATAAATATGCTATATTCTCAAAATTGTTAATCAAATTGTTCAGAATTGATTAATGTAGACTACAAAGATATCTCCCTAATAAATTTTGAAGCTAAAGAGTTAAGTGTGAACATTCAACTATTTAAAACCGGCCAAACTATATAAAAGTTTTAAATGATCATTTTTAATGGCAGATCAGTGCAAAAGACAGACAAACAGCACGATGAATCTTAAAAGATTCATCATACTGTTTGTCTCGTTTTCCTTTAGAAGGTAGGCTAAAAATACAGGGTGTCCATAAATGTTTACCCTGATTTCAAGATTAAATAATAATTATATTTATGATAGTAACGTTTGTTTTTTATTACAGGTTTACTAGGGAACCCATGAAGTTTCTGTACAGTTGTGTCTCATTCAACACTTTTGCCACAAGGAGCGCTGCGTGAGCTATATTGTAAAAATGGCTCCCCCCTGAGAAAGCTCAATGTGTTGTGTGGCTAGCAGAAACCAAATCACTGATTGCTGTGCAGCGAAAGTTTAGGTCCCATTATGGAAAGAAAGCACCTGATGTCAAGTTAATCAGAACATGGATGGAAACTCAACCAGATGATGGCTGAAAACGTGAACAATTTGCAACAGACATGCTGAACCATTCGGATGAGGACAATGATTTCTTGAAGCATGTGTGTGTTTTTCCGATGAGGCTACATTTCATATTTCTGGCTCAGTTAACCGCACAGTAATTGGTGATTTGGTTTCTGCTGTGGGGAAGCCATTTTTACGATATAGCTCACGCAGCACTCCTTGTGGCAAAGTGTTGAATGAGACACTACTGTACAGAAACTTCATGGGTTCCCTAGTAGACCTGTAATAAAAACAAACGTTACCATCGTAAATATAATTAATCTTGAAATCAGGATAAACATTTATGGACACCCTGTATTTTGATCATAAAAATTTTTTATATAAATTTGCAAGATTCAGGTAGTTCCTATATGAATTATTTTATGGCTGAAAGATTATTGCAGTTTGAAAATATTGAAACGAGACATCTTGTTAAAATTTCTCTATTCAGTTTTTTCATATACTAAATGGTCACTACAAAACCTTGATCAGTGAATGTTTTATATTATCGAACTTTTTAAAGTAATATGAAAGGCAAGTATACAATTTTTTGTCTTGAAAAAGTCCTAAATAGTTGTAATATTCATCACCCAAAATAGTAGAAATGTTTTCAGCTAATACAAAATATAATAAGGTTTTTTTTTTATTGTTGTGATCTGGAAGGATAAAATATCCCTAGATTTTTATCCTTGCTTTCATGATTATTTTGAAGAAGCAAATACATATATAGATAGTCCCTGATTTATGATGGCATTTTGTTCATAAGCCAAACAACTGAAAATCAGAATGTCTACTATCAATATTTAATGTTACACTTTATTGTAATAAAAAGCATTATGTTTGGTTTGTGTATCATGCATTTGAGTTCGTGAACTGCATTACCATTGTAAGTATAAGTGATCATAAAGTTTGTGTCGAGATTAAAAAAATTCTTTCTTTTCCAGCAACAGGCAGCCTCTACAAGTATATATTGTGCAACAGTACCAGAATTAGAAGGTGTCGGAGGAATGTATTTCAACAACTGCTGCAGATGTCAGCCATCAAAAGCTTCCGAAGATGAAGAATTGGCCAAAATCTTATGGAATATGAGCGAAGAAATGATAAAAAAGGCTTTGGAACAATATTAATTTTTTTTTGTATATTGAAAATAATAATAATAATACGCTGGGAAAATGGTAGACATTTCTTATTTAATTTACAAAACAACAGATTGAGTCCATAAAATACAAAATCAGACGTATACTGTATTTAATGTACTGTCACGTTGATACAGTACACACATCAGTTTTGCTTAAATGTAAAAACTCTTACTATAATAGACTTCACATAAATCACATATACTACGTCTGTTGTTATAGTGTAAAGCCACACTAAGTCAAAAACTTTTTATGCTGGTCCATTTTATTTTGGTCACTTCCAAATTATTATCATCTCATCATTGATGAAGAGGTAATCTATATTTATCTTGTTTGGAGTGTTTCCAATCTTGAATCTTCTTTTTCAGATCTTTTGCTAAAATACCAGGAAGTAGGTGTAATTTTAGAATTGTATAAGAAATAACATGTATGATCTCAGTGAAAATACCTGGAATTAGCATATCTTCAGTTAAATGTTGTCGATTGAATGGATCCGTACTGGAATTGAGCAAGTGGCGCACTATAATTGGCCGATCCATGATTGTGCCACTGGGCAATATGACTGGATCCTCCATCAAAGTATCCATAAGAGGATCTAAAGAAATAATTTCAATATTTTAGACAAACGATATGCTTTCTTTGTATCTTTATTATTTTACTAGTACCTCTAAATTCTTCAGGAGCATCACTATAATCAATTTCTTGCTTTAGATTTTGTATCACAAACTGCTGAACGCGACTCGATAAGACCTGAAATTGATGAATCTGCATGTCCGTTTTAATCATAGCTTTCTTCATTCGAGAAATGGCATCCTCAAATAATTCTTGTCGATACGATCGCTTATTAAGAGAAAATTGCACAGATTAATTTTGAAGGAGGAAAAAATTTGTTACTAAAATACTTCTTACTTTAGATATTAAATAAAAGTAAACAACAAGCCAAATAAGTAAGATAAACGTTTTTGAATAAACAATTTATCTTACTTATTTGGTTTGTTGTTTACTTTTAAATAAAAAATTTGTTATTAAATGATAAAGAATTACCTCATCAGATGCAATAGCTTGAGCAAACTGATCACAATCCAAATGGAGGTAGATATCGGTGAGTTGGTCAAGCAGCTTTTTGGGTTCCCATCCGTATCTATCGGGATTTTTCACTTTAAGATTTTTACATTTAGGGCCACACAATTGCTGTAAATTAAAATTTAGCATAGCAGCTAGTCTATCTGCTAATTCCTAGAAATAAAAAGTTTTTTTCTTAAAATAACTGCTGGACAAGAAACATGTGATTCATTTTTTACCATTCACAAAATATTTTTCATATGTTCTAATTTCAATCTTTAAACAAAATAAATAAATATAAAACTGATTGATAACTGAAAAACAAATATCATATACAAACAGAGGAGGAATGATTTCTCTCTCAATTTAAAATTTTCAAATAATTTTATTCCAAGAAAATAATTTAAGCAACTCAAAATTAAAAACTTCAATTATTCAACTTTTACTTTAAATAATAATCAGCCTAAGAGCTGAATAAGTATGAATGTTAAGTTTAAAGCTCAAAATGTGAATGAGGAGCATCATAACCATGCAAAATGCAGTATATTTGCTTATTGTTTTGTGAAGAACTCTTATCCAGCGTCTTTGTCAATGGATGATAATGTTCACTGATGAAATAATGTCACCAATACAGATTATTTTGTAACTGATTATTCAGATTTATGTATTGTGCAAATAAAATATAAATGAACTCATTAAATATGAAATAATGTTCTCCATTTTGTGTGTGGGAAATTAGCAATATATATATCCTAGATACAAAATTGAAAGAATTATTGCATAATATATCCAATCCCAGGTGGTCTCCTTCATTTATCCTCTTGAAAATGCTATAGGCAGGATCCTATAGGTCAGTGGTCTCCAAACTTTTTTGACTGTGTATTCCTAAGACAGAAAAAATAAATGGCACATACCCCCAATTGACTGAGCAGATATCTATTGTAATTAGTGTTTTAAAGAGGATATAAGGCCTCTTGTAATATCCAAAAAAAGCTATAATTGCACATTATGCATCTATGTTTATAATAAAAATAATTATTTTTCTTATTACAATTTAATAAGAAAAATGGGCTTGCATTTGTTCAAACCAGAATTTTCAGAAATTAATGTTATTTGACACTGCGATACAAAGGTCTGGTTCCAAGTTTAATTTATTTCGATATTTAGTTTTAATACTCAGTAATCTAACAGCTTGTAGACTCTACAAACAATATATAAAAATTGTTTTCACTGTACCCCCAGGTATTGTCTCGGTGTTCCCTACTGCTATAGGTGGTAAAATACTTACTCCCTATAGCATTTTCAAGAGGAATTTAAGTCTAGTCAGTTGAACCTGTAATGTCATTTCTCTAGTTGATTGTAACAGCTTGAGGATGGCTGTGCCAAATATTTCTGTTGTAAAATTCGGAATAGTAACTAATCTAATCTAAAACAAGCAATTCTAATGAACTAAAATTGTTTATTTCCCAAGCATGCTCTTTATTTTCAAATGATTTAAGTTGAGATTAAAATGTATGTCATTAGAATCATTTTCAATGGCATAATCTAAATCATTAATTCATTATCCTTTTTCTTGGTATGATAAATTTAACAGAAAAATAGTCCTTCAGAGGAACGTTTTTTTTAAGGAAAGTAATGTTTTCGGCTTCAATAAGATATCATAATCTGTAGGATCAATATTGAATTTGGATTCTAACTGGTAAATGTTTTATATCATTTTATAACCATTTAAGATTTTTATTATGTTTTATGAAATTTTGTAAAATCAGTTCTAAAAAATGAGCAGAAAACTAAAATTCCTATTCTCTTAATACATTTTCAATAGATTACATTCTTGTCATAGAGACTGAAATTACTTATTTTTTTTGAAAAATGCCAAAATCATGATTTTACTGTTTAATGTATCAGTATAAAACTAATCAAAATTATCTGAGATATATCAAGTAATTTAGATATACAGATAAAAATAAGTAAAACACTGTATAAAAGAAAGTAAAACTTAGCCACAAAGAAAACAATGAAATTCATGCTGAGATTTAATGCACATATACTTACCGGACGTAAAAACGGCTCTTTTATATCATCAGTTAAGTAATGCAGCATATCTACAGTTTCTCTGGCAAGTGTGAGATAAGAACGACATTGTCTTTCATCAGTTGCTAGCTGTCTCTGCTGGGTTTGCTGTGCTTCCTAAAATATCAATAAAAGCATACTGATTATTTAGATTAAATCTTAAAATTTTATTTATATTATTATTACAAAATGAAAATTTTTTCAAAGAAACAAATACCCACATGAGGCTGCTGATGCCAACTCTGTTTATTTTCCATTGCTTCTTGAGCTTCGTGTATTCTTTTTAAAGTTTCTAAACTTTCATCTAATAGGAATGTTGTATCATTCATAAGCATATTAATAAATCTGACAAACTGTTTACCAGTCCTAAAATAAATAAGGAAATTTAATAAAATTGGATAAAATAGGTGTGTCATATTATAAAAATTTTTGTTAAAGACGTACGCAGATTCTCTAATTACAGCTTGTTTATGTACAGGACTGATCCATAGACTCTTAAATATAATGCTGATATGATATCTAATTGTGAACTTATCATAAAATTCACTAGTTGCACCTGTAGTTTCAACATCTGAAACAGATTTAGTTTGTAAATAATAAGCTAGCTGATTTAAAAAATTATGTTAATTTATACCTGTATAAAATTTCATTAATGCTAATGATAGATGATGTTCTGCTAATGGATGAGAGAGTAACTGTGTGTGCAAATTTCCCGTATATGGCTGAATGGATGGATTTGCCATAAACATAACTTCTACTAGCTTTGCTATTAAATATGGATTGTTCACATAACACGGAGAACATACCAAAACCACCAAAAGAGTAAGAAGTTCCTGAGTAATATTGGTCTCAACTACTTGTGGCAAATATCTTTAAAAATAATAAAATTGTATCATATGTGTTATGTTATTTTTTTAATAGTTTATTTAACTTACTGTATGGCAAATAATAGAAAATCAGCAATATCTTCAATATACCAATCAGGATATGCAGCAAATATCTGTGGTACAGTTGTGGGTAATGGCAATGTAATTCTGAATACAAAAATAATTCATTATTATTTGAAAGTTATATTTTAAAATATTAATTATATGCAGTTAATACTTACTCAACTGGACCAGATATCACTTTCAATAGTAAACCAGCTACCATTGAATAGAATTGTATACAGCGACGAAGTAATACTTCATCAAGTAAACCGGCATCAGCACAAGCCTTTCCTTTCCCAAGTTTCTAATTTAGAAAATTTTAAAACTGTTTAATTCATATTCAAATGTTATTTTATTATAAAAATAAAACTAACTTTTGCTTGAGATTTCCACTTTTTAACAAGCTGCCTATTTCTATCTGCAGTGGGTAAATATCGCCACATATATTCTACAGCCTGAATCTCTTCTGCAAGTCTCTGTAAGTCACGTATTGCTCTAAGTCTACGGACATAACGACGAATAGCTGGAATGATGGCCAAGTGATGGCAGTGAAGTGTGAGGAAGAAACATTCGGTAGGAAATTTTATTTCCTGCCAAGAGTGACTACCACTTTTACCTATATTAAAAGTGTAAAAAAATAAAATATCACACAAATCAAACAGAAATTAATTATGATAGTGTTCTGAATGAAAAATTTCTTACACATTTCTTCAGTCCAAGCAGTAGCATCAAGACTAGTACATTTAATTCTACTTTCATTTTTAATATCTATCCTGCTTCTTGGATGATAAGGATAATATGGATCAACCTAATAAACAGATTAAAAATAATTTGAAATATGTAACTTATTTAATGTATCCTTAACAAGAAACTACTTAATATATTTAAGTTTTAGTATTATTTTAAAAATAATTACCTTGTTAAAAATTATAACTATACCTTATCTAGCTTGACTTTCACAGATAACTGATGCAATACTGATAATAAATTTATCATAAATCCATCTCCAGCCACAAAACGTTCATCACTCTGAAAGAACCATGAAAAATCAGATTAAGTTAATTTCTTTTCTTATATATCAAATGCCACATTTAGTTGAAATAATTTAAAAAATTTAATATTTAATAAACATCTCTATAATGAAAATAACGAATTGAACTGATTCTACATTTATAGTGGCATATTTAAATATTGTCAAATCAAACTATAATGTAATGCATTATTTCTACGAAAATACATAATTGATTTTTAAAAAATCAAGTAGAAATGTAAATTTTCCATACTATGTTTCAATCTGAATCTTGGCATAATATATAAATCTGCTATAATATTAAATGAAAACTATAGCTTCTTTTATTATACAAAGCATCCTTGAATTAGGAACATTCATACTTAAGAACTCACTTCATTTTCAACAATTCTTCAATAAATTTAATTATCAACTTGCACATTTATCCCAATGTTTTTTGATTTTGTCATTCAAATTAGTATTTCAAATTTTGACTTATCTTTATATCTAGAAAACTGCTTTAAACACTTTTAAATAGAGCATCATAAAAAGTTTCTAGATGTTCATTTATAATTATGATAATATTCAATCTCTCATAAATAATTTATCTTGTGACAAAATCTATTAAGAATAATGATGCATTAAATTACAATTTTAAATAACAATTATTTATGAGAGATTGAATATTATCTTGTGACAAAATCTATTAAGAATAATGATGCATTAAATTACAATTTTAAATAACAATTTTCTCCAGATGACATCACCTTGCAACTAATGACTTTAGTTGTGCGCCTTTTAAGTTGATTTATTGTTTAAGAAGAGCAAATGTTTTGTTTAATTCTATAAAATAAGATACATAAGTAAAATTAAAATTTCTTATCCTTATTTGGTTATAAACCTAAATAAGATTGAATTATCGGTGAGGAGAAATATTTCAATTACAAACTCAATGTATCACAATATTAAATACTGTATTACTTTGAATTTAAGCCGCACTTTTTATTCGGATTTTTAAGGCGTAAAATTTGGGTGTGGATTAAATTCAAAGTGAATATTTTAACATCTTATTTCTCCTAAGCTCCCACTCCCCAATGTTCGGGTTTTGCTTTACGCTCTATGTATGGCGCATAGTATTACGATCATTGATTACAATTTATTCAGTAGCTTATTATGTATATTACCTATTTAAGTAAATAAAAATATTTCTTATTTTTCAATACCTGTTATAAAATCATTTTTATTTTTCCAATTTTAAAATCCTATTGCAGCTTAAATTCGAAGTAATATGGTATTTTAAAGTAAAAATAGCAAAAAAACATAAAAAGAAAATTACAATTCATCTAAAATATTTTATAATTATGAAAACCATTCTTAATAATAGAGAATTAAGAATAATGTCATGGTAAAGTTTAAAAATTATTAGTATCTAAATATAAATATTAAAGATTTGATTAAACTGCAATTTGAGCTATAACAAAAAGCAATTTTATTCTAAACAACAATATAATACCTGCAGTTGAGCTCTTTTCTCATTTGCTTGTAAAATAGCTCCAATATATGGTATTTTAAAGTAAAAATAGCAAAAAAACATAAAAAGAAAATTACAATTCATCTAAAATATTTTATAATTATGAAAACCATTCTTAATAATAGAGAATTAAGAATAATGTCATGGTAAAGTTTAAAAATTATTAGTATCTAAATATAAATATTAAAGATTTGATTAAACTGCAATTTGAGCTATAACAAAAAGCAATTATTCTAAACAATATAATACCTGCAGTTGAGCTCTTTTCTCATTTGCTTGTAAAATAGCTCCAATATAATTTAGAGCACCTTCCCTGCTACCTGTATTTACTAATACAGCATGAAAAACTCTGAAGATTTCATTCTAAAATAAAATTAAAATTAGTAAGATGGATATATAAAACAAACTTAGTAAATACATCAATTAAAATCTAACAACTCACTCTTGAAAATTCAAGAAAATGCTGTAATGACTGATTTATAAGTCGTGTGTTATCAGGAGTTAATGTACTTCCAGAAAAATATTTTTCAACTATTTTAGGCTGAAAATTAAAATAAAATTATTTTATCATATTAAATAACTATTCAATGAAACTTTAATTATATTAATATTTACATTATCTTCAGCAAATGCAGACAAGCTAAGAAAAGGTCCCATAAAAGAAAGTTTTGCAACTTCCCGACCGACAGCCTGAGAAATTGCTTCTGGTATCCATAATTTATCTTCCACTAGCTAAAAAAATTCAATTGAAAATAATAAATGAGTTAAGAAATATGAAATTCTATTTTCAGCAAAAATGTTTTTATTATATGAATATCTTACCAAGGTGCATATTGGTCTATTATTTCCGCTTAAACCACAACGTATTTCACACAATTCTGTTAATGCTAATAACGGCTGTTTAAAATTATCAGACTCTAAAGAACATTGCCGCATGACATATAATAAACTATGTAATAATGGAACAAATACCTAGAAATAAATCAATCCATAGTTTTGAAAAGTAAAAAATGAACTATAAAATATTTTAATTATAAATTGAATAAATTGTTAATATGAGTTCAGTTTAGTAAACTTACAGCTTTAAATGTTTCTTGGTCTTGATATGCTACACAAACTAATTCAGATAAGAAGCCCCTTGGAAAACTTTGTGTCAGCAAATAAGGCAATAACAAAGAAGGCTTTGATGATGGCCTTAAGTATATATCAATTACATCAATTTAGTTAATAAATGAATTAATTTATATTAAGACAGTTTATTAATCAATAAATATAAAATTTACCTAAATGCAAATACTCCTTGAATAACTGTCAAGGTATGCTGAACACATTGAGTCCTAACATCAGTTAATACATCACTTAATGGTGGAACACTTGCACGCTGTATGAATAATTCCACTTATTACAGTAAATCTTTATCTGAGGCAAATTTAAAAATTTTTTCTTAAAAGGTAACATCTTACTCTTGGAGAATTCCTTTCTTCTACACTAACTCTTGCATAACATTCCATTAAATAAGTTATCATTTTCATTTCACAACTATTTTCAATATAACAAGTGGTTCCAGTTTCTATAGGAGGACTTGGTAAAATAATATTTGCACAAGGTTGAAAAGAACTGAAAATTAGACATTCATATCAAAAAATAAAATATTTAAAAACGTTTATTTATACTAAGAGAAATATAAAAAAAAAAATAATAATATTATTCATACTTTCCAACATTAGTCCCATATGACAATGGAGTTTGTTTCTGACTTGTTATTAGAGTATTATATCCATGCAATTTTAGGTTCAGCAACACATCTACTATTCAATATTTAAAAACTTTTATTTATACTAAGAGAAATATAAAAAAAAAATAATATTATTATTCATACTTTCCAACATTAGTCCCATATGACAATGGAGATTGTTTTTGACTTGTTATTAGAGTATTATATCCATGCAATTTTAGGTTCAGCAACACATCTACTATTATTTGTTGAATTAGATCTTTGTGACTTCCTATAAAATATGAAGAAATTATATTTATATTAAACATCTCTATTTAACTTACTACATTATAATTTGTTGATTGTTTGTAAATATATATATATAGGAACTTAGCATCAACTATTTAGATAATTAGTATTCTAGATCACTTATTTTAAATAAATTATGTAATGTAGTTAGATGACTTAATATAATTGAGAAATATACTGAATAGAAAATTTCAATAAGCAAGTTTTTCTTTATCATAACTGGTTAAATTTTTTATTCTGTTTTTTAATTTTGAGTAGTTTTTAAAACATTATGGATTATTTCTTAATAAATCAGTGAGAATTTTCACTTTATTAAACAAATCAATAAGAGAATTGGCTTGCAAATTAGAAATGGAAAAATCAACGGGCTTCACTGTTCAATGAATTATAGAAAAGCCGTATTTCTGGTTTCAGGTAATATAATTGAACCTAAATATTTACATACCTAGGCCTTCTTCATGTGTTAAACAGTATGCTTTTGCTATATTAGGAAGAAAAATTGTATTTGATGTTTCTTCTTTCCAGCTTACACAAAATATTCTACTGAGAGCATTATAAACCTGTTCTTCAGTTAAATCACAATTAGTACTACAATCCTAAAAAGTTTAAGATTTTCTTTTTAATTATTATTATTCTTTAAATTATCTCATAAAGTAATTTTTTTAAAAAGCCAAAAATTTAATTTATATAAAAATAACTTATTATATTTATAATACATGTGTATAATAATAATTCATTATTATTTATAATATGTTATTATATTTCATTTAGTTAAATATATTTTTATATGGTTATAATTTTATTAATTTTAATTTATTATGTTATTATATTATTATATTTCATTTAGTTAAATATATTTTTATATGGTTATAATTTTATTAATTTTAATAATGATATTGTCGGATTTGAATTGATTATTAAAAAAATAACGATTGACTGAGCTAATTAATCACGTGATGCGATGACGAGGTGTTTTACAGAGCTCTATTTTGTCGGAAGTTCACACAAATAACGATTGACTGAGCTAATTAATCACGTGATGTGATGACGAGCTGTTTTACAGAGCTCTAGTTTGTCGGAGTTCACATAATCAGGAGTCGTTAACCGAAGTATGCGTAGTTAACCAAGGCATTTTTCTTTCAAAAACTCGTCGTTAACCACGGCACCACTGTACTGTATTGCTTAAATTTTTGAAGAATAGGATAAAAAAAGAAAAATATTGTTGATTGTACTGTACTCCAAACAGAAAGTCAATTGCATATTATACTACGTATTTTAAAAATAGTGATACCACAGATTTCTGTATACAAATAGTAGTAGTAAAATAGAAATCTGTGAGTGATACATATAAACTTTTAATTAAATTTAATATTGTTTATTGAATATAAAAAATATAGTTATTATTAAATATTTTTATAATAAAATAATATCACGAAGGTTTATCTCTTAATTACAATCTATTACGGAAGATTTCTCTCTTAATTACAAAAATGTATTTTGGAATAATTGCCAATAACCTTACTTTTTTGTTTAAAGGTTTTTTGAATTTCTAATAATCACTTTTTCCTTTCCAATCAAATATTACTAACATATACTGTATAAGAATTGATAATTTTTACACTATATAAACATTGGATCCATGATTGGATCTCTTCTGAAGTAGAATTAGGTAATTGAATTAAACTGGTTACAACCAGATTAATTGTTCCTCTACGAAATTTATCGTGATTAGTTTACATTTAAAAATTATAAAATGCTGAATTTCCGTGTATACTCAAAGAAATCCGGCGTCAGTTAAATGTTAAATTTTTTATTAATATGAGAATAATAGTGATGACGTCACTTTAGATTTTGCGTTCGTGGTGTCCCCACGTGTCAATCATCGTATCATGGCCGATGGTGGGACGAATAATAGTGATGACGTCACTTGAGATTTTGCGTTCGTGGTGTCCCCACGTGTCAATCATCGTATCATGGCCGATGGTGGGACCTTTAAAGAAATATGTCATGTTGTGATTTTATGTATTATATGGTATGCTGCAAGTAGTGGTAATGGAGTTATTGGTAAAACAGTATTGAATGATTTGCCTTATCCTATGACAGTAACTATGGTTCAGCTATTAACTGTCACAATAGGTTGTGGTCCCATGATAGCATTGACCGGAATTCAAACTCACCACGTGTCCATCACCTGGAATCATTATATAAAATTTATAGTTCCGTTAGCTTGTGCTAAGTTCTTTTCTTCTGTTTCATCTCACATTAGTATTTGGAAGGTACCAGTTTCATATGCTCACACAGGTAGGTAGATGCAGTCTACCATTATTAATCATGCTTAACGGCATCATAACATTTTTAATATGCAGTCATCCTTATGTCCTTTCACACTATATTATTCTTTTTATTAAATTGTTAATAATTGGATTTTTTAAATTTTTATATCAAAAATCTAACAACTTTTTTGACATATATTGATAGCCATCGCTGTTGTTAAAAAATAAATATATTTAAATATATAGATGCATATTTTGACTGAAGAAAAAGGTGTATCTAGGTTATTGATAACGTAAAAAAATCTTAGTTTAAACTTATGTATTTTGTAGACAAAATCGCATTTATAAGTATAGGTATAATCTATATATTTAACTGTAAAATGTTTATTTTGGATTATATTCCTTAACTCTTATGATTTAATGCCTTTATTAGCATTACAGTACTTATCATAAAAAAAATAATAAGAATGTAGGCCTATTTCAGATTCCAGAATATCCTATTGATATGTCAATTGTTAATTGAAATATAAAAATAAAAATTGCAAATATGAATAAGATTTAAATTATATAGCAATTAAAATTTAAAAAATAAAAATAAAATATACTGATTTATTAATAATTAAAATCAAATGAAGTAAATGAAAATTAACTTCTGCTCTTATTATTTGATGATTTAAAATTATATTGTTATTATATGTTTATAATTTTGAAAATTTGGTAAATATAATACAAAAAAGAATTTCATATAAGCAAACAAATTATTTGTGGTGTTATAAATTTACATTGGAAAAATTATGAATCAAACTAGAGACACTTATGGAATTGTTAATTTTTGAAAAATAAAATGTTTTTCATCATTATTTATGCTGTCTGACCTATATTATACCGGCGGCGGTTCCAGTCTTGTCAAAATCAAACATATAGGGATTCTTTACACAGGGAGTACATTTTTGCATTATATAATTTTTTATATTTGTTCTGCTGAATAATAATTTTGCCATATTATATATTATTCAAAAATTAATTTATATATTTCATATGAAATATTTTTTACATATACTGTATCTATTAATTTTGTTATATTTATTGTTATATTTTGTTCTTTGAGTTCAAACTCAAAGAAAAAATACAACTAATTCATCAAGCATTTTAATTAGGAATATTAACATTTATTAATAGCAAATAATTCTTCATATTATTAATAACCATATATTTAAGCAAGAATACTAAAATTTGTTTATTATTAAAATTTTTGTTGAATTATTTGTATTATTTTATGAACAGCAGAACTTGAAAGTTTAAGATTAATGGAATATCAAATTAAAGCTTTAAATTTGTATATTTAATGAAAAAATAGATACAGTAAATCTTCATTTTTATGATAGTTACTTTTTTGGAAACATTAATAGAGAACTTAAGAATTGAAAAATAAAATAAAATTTAGTTCTGGATGCTAAGATTGTTACTTTTTCTTTATATTTTTGGATTAAAATGGCCTGATGTTCCATATAAATAGTGATATAATGTTTGAAATGTAGCTCTATGATGAAAATAAATAAATTAGCATGATAAATGTGTATTTTATTATAATTTACATTTTAATAATTAAGATATTGACTGCACAGAAATTCATTCATATCAAATTTATATGTGGCAATGTGAATTTGGCATGAATAAACAAATTACAAAGTGATATATTATCACTTGACCAATAGGTCTATATCACTTTGTAATTTATTGAGGAAACTGAATTCCTTAATAAACTATAACACTCCTTTCATATAGGAATATTAATTTGCATATAAGTTATTACAATAAGAATCAGGATTACATTCACATTTAACTATAAACAGCTGAGTTCTGTTGCTTCTAATAACACAAGAAATCACAACAAGTACTTGAAGCAGGATAAATATACTATTTTACAATCAGGATTACATTCACATTTAACTATAAACAGCTGAGTTCTGTTGTTTCTAATAACACAAGAAATCACAACAAGTACTTGAAGCAGGATAAATATACTATTTTATTATTAGATATATATAATATATATTACATATACTAATAATACTATTGTTTAACGAAAACATTTCGGAAAACAATAGTATTATTAGTATATGTAGTATGTATTATATCTAATAATAAAATAGTGTATTTATTCTGCTTCAAGTGCTTGTTGTGATTTCTTGTATTTCTTGTACATTCACATTTATTAAGATAGAGTACATATTCAGATGTTTGGCCTTTTGAAGAATGAAAAGAGTATAAAAAAATGAAGAAAGAGAAAAGAATCCTATCAGAAGTGTGACAGGCCATTAGTAATAAAAGAAGACACTTTTCAGTTGCTTCTTATGACAGATGAAATGGGGACAAATTCTCTCCCACATTCAGGAATCAGAGTTATACTTCATCTACATTAAATCAGATAATTACTGGTAATAATCAATTAACAAAAACACCAGGAACTGAGTTGTATAAAGCACGTCTAAATTCTAAATGAAAAGTTACTAGATTCAATCTTATTCACCATATCTCCCATAAAATTTTATAGTGAGTCAGTTAAAAATGATACTGTTGTTAGTTACAGTTGCAAATAAGTGAATTTTGATTTGTGAATCTGTAAAATTGTTGCAAATAAGCCGAGTTCATGTACTGAATTGTGAATACCTGAAAGTTTTCAATAATTCTAAAAACAGAATCTTTAGGAAAAAATATCAAAAAAACTCTTCATTTTATGATTTAAAATCATACCATCATATATGTGATTATCATTTTACATCAGTTACATTATTATGTATATGATTTTTATTGTTCTTATTTCTGTGATGAAATATTTATGATATCATTATTTACATATATTATGTCACACATTTTCTATTATATACAGTAATTATTCTGATCAGCAAATTTATAATATAGTTTCTAATATTCATTATAAATTATTAGAAATTATATTCTTTAAAGTATTAATTCACTCTATTCCAAAAATAATCAAAATGCTTTTAATAAACAATTGTATTTTATTTTTTTTTTAAATACATCTGTAATAAGTATAGTTAGGCTGCAATGATTAAAAAATGCAGTTTAAGTTAAGTATTATCTTATCTAATATAAATCTTTATGAACTTGATTTTTCTTATAAAATTTTTCTTTTTAAATATTTTGTGAGATTTCTGTCAATGATCAGCTAGTATAAGTAGTTCCTAACTTTGAGTTAATTCAGACCTGGAAATTGCTCATAACATAAGAATTTTTAAATCAAGAATCAATTTCCCATAGGCATAATGTTAAAATTAGGGATTCCATTTTCAGCAATGTAATTTGACCACAGTAAAATTAAATAAAGACCAATAAAATCAATAACTTATGATTAAGTAATGATTTATCTATCTAAAAATAAGTATCTATATAGTCTTTAAAATCAAAGAAATTATAATAATAATAAAATTATTTGTCGTATAAATGTTAAAGAATTTTTATTTTTCATTATCATCAACAGATAACTAGATGATCTTTTATACAAATGAACTACTGTTTTAGGAAGAAACCAGAAATGGAAGTTATTTATATAATATGCTAAACCAAAACCAGAAAGCACACTACTACCACTTTTTGGTCACCATTTTGATTTTCCAATTTCATAGTAGATGGGGTTTTTGCTACAAATCCAATTTTACTGTATTGTATAGTTATGTATGTGGATTGAAATGTCTTTTTATGAATATTTAGCATTTATTTTTTATTTTTTGCAATTAATGTTAATATTCAAAATTTTTTTGATATTTCATATTTGAACAAAAATTGCAAATTTGGGACTTGTTGAGCAGGAACTCATAAACAGAGAACTTCCCGTAATGCAGATTCAAGATATTTTGTGTGAATCAGTAAAAGTTTTTAAATTAGTTATGGAAACTGATTACAATCAATTAGAATAATTATTAAATAATAATAATTTGATTCAACTTACAAAATGTAATATTGAAGATATTTTTAATTATGATAAATTTTAATTAGCACTTCTGTCATTATCATTTTATTTGGTTTAATATTATATCTTATTTTTTAGTGATGATTACAGTCACAATTATCTTCTCTTTCATTTATTTACTATTGTATTACTCTTATTTTATTATATTTATAAATATTGTTTTTTGTTAGTGATACAGATTATACTTATATATTAAATTCCATAAAATCATTCTAATAAGTTGTTGTTTATAATGGTAAACATTGCCAAAACAAGTAAAAAAAATTATATTTTTAAAGAACCAAATTATCCTTCAATATGTGTAGATATGCCAAGAAGTAAAATTTTAATATTTACTGTGTATAGGAAATAAATCATAAAATTATTTTAATCATGATGTGAAATTCATCAATTTTCCTATTTAATATATTTTGATATTTCAATTGTCAAATATGGTATTTTGAAAATACCAGTAATCTTATTAGAATACAGATTTTCAAAATACTTTTAATTAAATTCATTTTATCAGTAATTTATTATATGATAAAAATCTTTAAAATATAAAGAACCACTGACATATTCTGTACAATCAAAAATATCTAATATGTAAAAAGCCAAATAGTACTAAGAAAACATGTTAAAATTAAAATCTAACTGCTTTGGTTGATGTTATTGTTTTGTTTTCTTTAATCGTGAGCCAAGTAACCATCATCTAAATTTTAATAAATATTTTAATTTCTTAATATTGTACCTTATTACTTTTTACATATTAGATCAGGGGTTCTTAATAGAGAATATCCATACCTCTTGGGGTATGGGAACCAAATGATGGAGATATTGGACTCGATCTCCGGGTACTGGTGTTTATTTTATTTAATGTATTAATTTATATTTGACATTAGATCAGGGGTTCTTAATGGAGAATATCCATACCTCTTGAGGTATGGGAACCAAATGATGGAGGTATTGGACTCGATCTCCGGGTACTGGTGTTTATTTTATTTAATGTATTAATTTATATTTAGGTAATACGTGAATGGAATGCGAGTGAAGAGAATATAGGACCATATTGGACATCCATAGGGAGTCTGGAGCCATCAAAAGGTTAAGAATCCCTGAATTAGATGTTTCTGATTGAATGCCATTTATTTTTTAGATGAAAACCATTTTTCCGAAGAAGGCATTCTAACAACAATATTTTAATGTATCATTAAATACTTCTTTATTTTTAATTCGATTAAATCGAAATTTTAAGGAAACATTTAGTAAAATACTAAATATGCATATATCAAATTTAATCGAGATCGGCTGAACAATACGACTTGTAGAAGATTTCATGATGAAAAGACCTCCTATTTCCATCATTTTGTCCCTATTGGGCTGCATTTTTCAGAAAGTCACATAAGTAACATTTACACTTCAGATTTGTTCGAAATCGATTTCTAAAGCAGAGAAACATCCTCTTCTACACCTTTTAATTTTAATCCAACTGGGCCAAAATTTTCAGATGATGTTATTGAGCTAGGATATTCTAAATTCGGTCAAAAACGATTAAACAATGCCATATATAGAGGTGTTTATGGAAAACGGAGTCCCATTTTCCTTGTTTATTTTGATCTGATTGTGTTGAAATTTTCGGGGACCTCAAGTAATATAAGAAATACGTATATCTCAAATTTCATCGATATCGGTTAAATGATGCGACCTGCTAGAAAATGACGTTTTTTTTTTTTTACTGATTTTTGCAATTTTTAAACTACTCTAGTTCTATTATTAATTAGATTTGATGCTTCAAATTTGGCAGTCGGTATCCTATTGAATACTTTTCTCGAATATAATTATTGGATTAATAATAATTAGCGTAGGATCAAAGTTACAGTTAGTTGAATTTTAGCCGTAATAACTCTTGTAGTAAGAATCGATCAATGAGTACTGTATTCTATTTGACTTATTTGTTAGAGTTACTACCGCGCTTCTTGATACATCAACTCAAATGTTATTTACATATACAGTACATTAATAATATATTTCATTATGGAAATGAAAATTTAATAGATTTTTTCGTAGTCTAGCAACATAAACATAAAATCAGTTTAATGAATAGAAACAAATTCAAACAAATGATCAGTTAAGAACAAAATAAGTCATAATTTTACATCGATGGAAATATGAAATATTTTGGTAATTACTTTTTTAATTTCTAACTTTAATTAATTTTAATAAATAGTTAATTAAAACCTAAAATAGTTAACAGCGTAAAACAAAGATGGATTAATTAAATAAAGGCATTAAAATATAATATTTATTAAACTCGATCATTTTTCGATTAAAACATTTTTTGTCTTTATATTTAATTAATAAAATAATAAGTTTATGAAAATTTTATTATATTTCGAGCATTTGAGTAATAATAAATATAGCAACCGAAACGATAGGCCTACGTTACTGAACAGTACAGTATTTATGCTATATACAATTAATGGTTTATTTTTATAAAATATTCGCTATTTCGGAATGATTAATAGAATGTTATAAAAGTCATCTCTAATGGCGTAATCACTTATTGGATTTCATAAACATATACCATATGTCTAAGTTATCAAGGAAATCTTCAGAAGTTGAACTCCTAAGATAGTTCAGTTAAATAATGTAGTTTCGAGGACATCATGAATGAAAATCATAAAATTTGCCAATTAATTCCAAACTTATTTGGATATACAACCATATGAGATTCCGCTTTTCATCTCTTCACCCTCATTTCAGGCATTTTTTTTTTTTTGGAACAAATAAACAAGAACTGCAACGAACTTTCCTCCATTGAACAATTTATTATAACAATTAACCACTGCTATAATATCCAGTACCTGAAAACGGTTTCTATTGACTCGAGAAAACTATCATCTTA
Source organism: Olivierus martensii (assembly GCA_000484575.1). NCBI lineage: Eukaryota > Metazoa > Arthropoda > Arachnida > Scorpiones > Buthidae > Olivierus > Olivierus martensii. Next base: position 142,017 of record AYEL01087979.1, read on the forward strand.
CTCTAATTTTATATTTTAACTCGTAAATTTTATATTAAATTTATCATAAAAATGTATAAAATTAGTTTTTAGGATAACCAGTTGTTTATGTGATAGCCAAGCTCTTCGAAATATGTTCATATGATGTGTAAAAATAGGTAGAATTTTATTATATAAATGATATTAAAACAACTTCTATAAGCCGACGAAATAACTAGATTTTAATTTTTGAATAAATTTTTTGTACAGTGAGAAGGAAATGTTATATTTTACTTGTCACCTGTATAAACAATAACTTAGAGATGGAACGAGTGTCAGATAACCGACATATGGAGCGGCTGAGATCAATCCTCCAAAATAATAAATGAATAAATCATCAAGTTGACTGTTTACATCACCAATCCAGATAAAAGAAAACATTTCATTGATCAATTGAGATCTGAGAACTGATTCGGGCCTCTTCTTCGATTTAGTGTGATTAGTGAAAAACTAAGAAGATAGAGAGAACCAAAAAATTTGAGACAATCTTATCTAGATTGAAGAAAAGGATCAACTTGTGTGTTGTCTTTGTGGCATAAGGAAGTGTTCTCTTCTGTTCAGTACGTAAGTATTCTATCTAGAAACTTTTGGAGTCATAGTCATCATTAAGCCGGGTCCACACTATTCGTGCTCGTGCTCATACTCGATTGACTTGTCGGGCTCGCTAGTAATGTGGACGGGGAGACAAGCCAGGCAAGTAACACAAGCCTGAGACTCGTGAAGATCCGCTGGTTGTCGGTACATCCAAGGGGCTCGAGACGAGTTGTGCAGGCAATTTGGACGAGAACGAAGCTGTCATTCAGTGGACTTGTGCACTTTTCGAGTAAACAATCTGGAATGGCTCCGATTAAATAAAATATTGTTATTTAATCGTCTATTGCTTGTATTGATGATATGGATCAAATGATGCAATCATTTACCTTTATAAGGTAAATCCGTATGAAAAGCAATCAGTTCTGTGGGATAGCATCTATCAATAGAAAACTCACGCTTGCTATTTTTGCTTCAGGATTCATCGTCGGATCCTACTGAGCCAGCGTCTTGAGAACAACTAATGCCAATGTAGACGTATACTATGGGTGCGTTCAGAAATTTCTCCGAGCATTCTCTTCATTTTTTGAACGGTTAGAGATCCCTCAAATATTCTCGGAGAATTTTTTGAACGCACCCTATAAGAGCCCGATCCGAAGCTTGACGAACCGAGATGAGTACGAGTACGAGCACAAGTACGAGTAGTATGGACCAGGTTTTAGAGATTTTTTTAAAGAAGAAAAGAAGAATTAAGAAACAGCATTCTCTCTCTCTCTCCCTCTCTCTCTCTCTCAATAAGGTATTATTATAGACGCAAAGAAATTTTCTTAAGTTTAGAAAACTTTTTCTATTGAGTGTTTGGCTGACTTTGGTTGAATCAATTTAGGTTATGTCGAATATTTATATGTATACAGTATTTGTTCATCTGTAGATTTATATTTTTATTATCGTGTATTATTTCTTATTAAGATAAATAAGTGTTATATTATTTGTTTGTAATATGTATTGTTATTTCAGTAATTCTTCACGCCTTCTGGACTCTGAGCACTACTTACTGCGTCAACGATTAGATCATCGTATTTAACTTGTAAATTTGGCCATCTCAAAAATTAAGTAAACAAACCCTGATTAGCCATCCCTACAGCTAGATTTACATAATGATGTTGTAAGTCTAAACCAGGGCTGTCCAACCCGCGGCCCAGCGCAATAATGAATGCGGCCCTCCATAAAATTGTAAACTTCCTTAAAACATTGAGATTTTTATGTATTTATTGAAGTTAATGAAGTTTTTATTATTTAAATATCTATCTACATTTCCTATTTCCATTTTCTAAGTTATTTCTTTTTTCAGTGATTAAAACTTATTGATCCGCTCAATGATTTGAAAAAATTTCTGAATGAAAAGAAGTCAAAGATTATCCTGCTCAATGATTTTTAAAAAATTTCTGAATGAAAAGAAGTCAAAGATTTTAGTTATGACATTTTTGCTTATTTGTCATAGTAGATATCATATATTGTACATTATTTTTTACGACATTTTTGATTATTTGTCACGGTGAATATCATATATTATTTATTAATTTTTTTGTTTAACAACTTTTGTTAGAATTAGTATATTTTATGTGCGGCCCGAAACAATTTTTATTTTTTATTTTTTCAAATGTGGCCTAAGGAAGCCGAAAGGTTTGACACCCCTGGTCTAAACCATCAATGGTCTAAACTAAAAACAATAATACTATTTTATGAATTATTATACAAATAAACTAATTTTAACGCCAAAACTGTATTTCATACAATAATATGAAAATCAAAACGATATTTGATGAAATTTTAATACGATTATAATTCTTCAAAAGGATCAGGAATTTATATAAAAATCAAAGAGGCACGGCAGTAATTCTAAGCTAAGTACAGTTGTCACTTTCTTGTTATAAGAACCATTCCCCTACAATTTAATTTTTAAGTTAAATACTGTATTATTAATTTGAGGTTTATATTAGAGAGTAATATTCAGAAGGAACAATATGTCAAATTTGAACTCTACAACCCAGTTAACAAGAAAGTAGAGTAGATTGAAAATAAGTTTCGTTTTTCTTATTATTCTCCTTTTTCTTCATCTTCTACTCGTCAGATATTATTATAAAATGCACAATTCAATACATTTCAATAAAATTTATAAATATGCACTTTGAATAGATTATTTAAGATCTAAAATTTTCAGCAAAATAAGATTAAAATAAAGAAGTGATATAGAGTCTACTCTCTGTATTAAAAAAAAAAAAACTAAATTTCATTGTTCAATTGTTTTCACTCAAATCGAAAATCTATTGGAATTTTTCTATCCAATCGGGCCAAAATGAAAGCAGAAAAAAATTTTTTTCTATATAAACACTCTCTACAGATTGCATTTCTCTACAGAATTCGAAAAAAATACAATATTGATATTTATAATGTTATTTAAAATGTCCTGAAAATTTCGACCCAATAAGACCAACATAAAGAAAAATTAGAAGTTCCTTTCAATCAATATTTCTATAAGTCGCATTGCTTAACTAATTTGGATCAAATTTGGAATATAAATATTAATAACGCTCTTTACGAATTTCGATACATTAAGAAAAAAATACAAAAAATAATAATAAATAAGAAAATAAAATTTGAAAAGGTTCTATAATCACGAGCGGAAAACCAATCTTCAAATATTCTTCAAATAAACAAGAAATATATTCCGATAACAAGAAGTATACAGATACACACAGATGGTTCAATACAGATACACACAGATGGATTTACACACATGTGTATGTAAATCCATCTGTGTTGGATGGATGTGACAATGTTTGGATATTTATTATAATTTAGAAGCAGTTACTTTGTTCAATAATATAAAAAATAATAATTAAATGATAAAGCAGACAAATAATTTACTTCTAAATGTCTTAATTTCTTAGAATTGTAGTTGGCCTATTTTATTTTATTTTTTTATATTTTAAATGTTTTAAATAGGTTTCTTTTATTTTTTATATAAAACGATTTCTCTGAGAAAGACCTTCATAGCCATCTTTTAAGATAGTTTCTTTCTACAAAGCCTTTCTGAGAGAAATAGTTTTCATCTAAAAATAATAATAATAATAAATTTCTGCATAAAAATATGTAATATACTAAAAATAGGCCAAATAAAATTCTGATAAATTAGTACATTTGCTACAATTTAGAAAGAGCTACTTCGTTGACTTTCTAGTTTGATTTTTTTTAATGGTCAGTCAATAGCTTAAATGCTTCTAAACCACAGAAAATATACTTTAATAAGCTCTTGTATAGGGTAGAGCGGGGCTAGTTGAGCAGTGGGGCAAGTTGGGCAATGTATTTTTCTCTATAATAAATTTCTGCATAAAAATATGTAATATACTAATAAAAATAGGCCAAATAAAATTCTGATAAATTAGTACATTTGCTACAATTTAGAAAGAGCTACTTCGTTGACTTTCTAGTTTGTTTTTTTTTAATGGTCAGTCAATAGCTTAAATGCTTCTAAACCGCAGAAAATATACTTTAATAAGCTCTTGTATATCAGTTTTTTGAATATGTTTGCTTTTTATTTCTTTGAAGTCATTCGAGAATGGATTTCCATTTCTGATAATAGGATCGTTTCAATTTTCTTTTTTTATTTATTACTATTTTCTGTATTTTTTTACTTATTTATTCAATGCGATAACTAAGGATAAGAAATAAAATTTGCAGTTCTAAATTGTCAAAAATAGTTCTGAAAATTTTCTTAAAGAGGGATAATTAGATTTATAAATGTAGTAATGATTTATTACTATTTTCTTTATCTTTTTACTTATTTATTCAATGCGATAACTACGGATAAGAAATAAAATTTGAAGTTCTAAATTGGCAAAAATAGTTCTGAAAATTTTCTTAAAGAGGGATAATTAGATTTATAAATGTAGTAATCTTCATAGAATAAAGATAGTTCTCTAAACATTTAAATTGTGGATTACAGAATTCTCACTTTTAAAATAATTTATAATTCTGATTGGTTATTTTTTATAGTTTCTTATATTAAACTCTGTTAACTAGCATCCAAAATTTCAGTTGTATTTTTTTATAAAATTCATATTATGTAAGCTGATATACTTGCTTAGTATTTGGTGCTCATAAATAATCCTAAGTTTTCATAATGAGTGATGGTATTTTTATTCGTTTATAGCGATATTTTATACAAAAGTTTTCTAGAATTCTTTAAAAAGCCATAGAAAATTATTCAACAGTCTTCGATTCTTTCGAAAATGTCTGAAAAATCGATCCGTGATGTCTAGGATTGACGCGTCGCGTCGCTACAGGATCTTATAGTCGCGTCGCGCAACCGGATAGTCGCGCGATAATTTCGCGTTCCTTCGAGGATTTTTATATCGATTTTTTGGCATCGCGACGTCAATTTTTTCGTCGTCATAAATTGCTTATAATTATCTGAACGTTCGAAGCTTTTTCTTTGCCATTTCTAGTTTCATTCCCAGACATATGTTAATAAGCTCTTTTTCATAATTTATTCCTGGATAAAGTTTCCTATTAATGATCTCTCAATTTCCAGAAGAGGTGTTTAATATTTAACCAAGAATCGATAAAAACAGATGTAAGATGGAGATCAAGGCCACATTCTTGGGTTTATCTTATAGAAAATGGGAAAGGAGATAGAAGAGATAGAAGAATACAGACGAAAAGTTGGCGATGCTAATAAAAATAATAATAACAACATAACGAGAAAACTGCACGCTATTTATACATTATTAAAATACTCCTCACTCATAAGATTTTCTCCTGTTTCAAATATTCACGTTAGTTTGGCGAAATGTTTTTTATTCGAAAATTCTCACGGGGCGTGACTCAGTGTTATCACGTGTAACGTTGTGATACGTAGTAGGAGGCGCAAATTGCGCCACAGCTGATTTATCTAGGAGTTAGCAGATTACAGATCTGATTTGCCTCGCACCCACTGCATTGGATGGACAACAGGTGTTCGAAACGTCGCGCTGCTCCGCGGATACATCCACTGCAAACGTCTATTGCGACGATGGAAGATGACTAAAGACCAGGTCTGGCTGTCCATTCGTCTAATAAACATGTGGGTAAGTTTCTTCTTTATTTTCTACTTTTCATTCGACGGTTACTTGCCTATTTTGTCAGTTATTTATTAGCCTGACGAATCTGTTAATGCCTCTAACGACTCCCGTTTAAACATACGCTAACCACGCTAGGAAAAATATTGCAAATGGTAAAAAAACAAATCGGAATTAAAGAAAAAAATCGTGAATATTCAGCGGTAAAAGAATTGTAATTTTACATAATAGAATTGTTAATAGTAGAATAGATCATAACCTTGACATGATACAAGTGCTTGCTCTGAATTGATTGATAGTAGTTATTCGGTTTGACAAATGGTTTCACTAGAAAATACCTATATGTATGTGCTAGTTTTGGATTTAATGATAAAATGTATTTTTTAAAGAAAACAGGCACATAATGTAATTTTTTTAATTTATATTATTGCCAGCGCTATAATTATAATTTAGTGAATTACTTCTAAACTAATGTTATTATAGAATTATTAATTTTAATTAAGTTTGATTAGTCTATTCTCTCACATTAGCGTAGTTATTTTTATAACTACGCTAATGTGAGAAAATGATGAAAAAATTATATAGGGTATAAATAATTAATTTTGTAACATTTATAGCCGTTTTAATTTTCCTAGAAAGAATTAAATTTTTTAAAGAGGTATTTTTAGAAACCAATTGCAAAATCTCTTTTAGATTTGTAAAACTAAAATTCTTGTGTGTCATTGCATATTTTTCTTCTTTTAAATAAATGTAAATACTTCAAATATAATGTACGTGGAAAGTATTATTTATATCATATATATACAGTATTTTTAGAGTTGTCTATAAATCTGTTCTCGATGTATTTCAAAAATATGAAAGTTTTACGCGGTGTTACAGAAGTCAAGGAGTTGACAACAACGTACGCTTGAGCTCCATCCGTTGTTTGAGATCCGAGTTATCAAATTTTGTCAATAATTTTAAGTTTATTGCAGACATGTTTCTACAATTTTCTATAATGATAGAACTATTAAGAGAAAAAATATATATTGTAAAAGATGCGAGCCAGTTGGATAATTGGTTTTTAGCTGATGAATTTATATATTTATTCACTTAAATCATCAATTATTTTAAAACCACTGTTGAATTTTCATTTCATTATTAGAAATTAAATAAATTTTTTCTAATTAATTGATATTGATAAATTAGTAATTATCGTTTGTCTATTAAATCGTATTTACGAGTAAAATCCATTTAATTTTTCGACTTCTTCAGAAAAAAAGACTTCGAAAATTTTGCAACAGGTTGAGGCTGACTGTAAAAAATTACAGTGCCAAACATAATCAAAACTGCATCAGGTACTAGGAATATTTTTTAGAATTTCATAACAAGTTATTTAAAATAAATTTCCGAAAATTTTTATTCAAATTATTTTTGCATTTCACATACACTAGCGAAAGTTCACGGTTCGTGTATCATTTGTGCAAATTCGGAATGGCTGAAACAAACTTTTTTGTAAAATATTGAGCATTATTGATCGTCATAAAGATTTTTCACGCTTATTCGAAAGCATTATCGTTTTTCGTTTTTTTTATTTCTAAATTTTGATTATTTCCTCTGAAATTGTGGATTTTAAAATGTAAAAACATAAAGGGGGTCATATATAAGCAAGGAAAAATTACATGCCAAAAATATCCGAGCGACGTACTGCAGTTTCTCTGATCAAAAATAAAATTGTTGCGTAAGTAATGAATGCTAAATGGCAAATATTATTACAAATCTTTTTATTTAGAAATATTGTGAACAGTTTTATGAGTTAAAAAAAACTTCTATAATTTGTTCTGAAACAATAATTATTTCTTTTATCCAGGTATTTTAAGGATGGATACGTTTTCTTCACGTTTATTGTGGTTATCATTTGGATGTTGATGTATCGAATCGACATTTTAATTACTTAAAGAATTGTGTTAACTAGAATATTTTATTTCATTATATGGCAACGCGATAACAAAAAACATTTACATTTATCTTAATTATTATGCATACACTGATAATAAAAAGCATCATCATAAACGGCAACAACAGTTCTTCAGTTAATGCGATACAAAAGGCAAAAAAATAAAAATAAAAATTCTACAAAATTGCAATATTTTAAGTTTTGTTCAATTATTAATCAGGCCGTTAATGATTTCTTAATTCATTTACAGTAACTAACTGCTTAATTTTTCATGTTTTTCGTGTTATTTTCAAGTCTTTACCGTTTATCCCATCAATAATGTATAGACAATTAATGCAATTAGAACATGCAAAATTTTATTATTAAATATCAAAATAATTCTGTTTTTTATAGTTACGAATCAAATAAGATATTTTTTACAGCTTTAAGATCCGATTAAATGTAATTATCTATCAATAATTTAAAAATAAAATTTATGTCGACCTAATTTTCATTCATCATAATTTCACCTTTATAAAAAAAAATATATGCGCCTTTTATTCTTTTTTTTAAGGTTATCTTTCGTTAATTTTAGATTTTTATTAGTTTAGCACGCCAGCGTAACATACGTACAGTATATGCTAGCATGCAATATTTTATTACATAAAACTATATTTTCTTTTTATGTAAGCATCATCGATCCATCGACTGATCTCTTCAATCCAATCATACTAGAGAGTTCCAATTAAGAGTGCATGGATGAACTAGGAGATGATAATCCATAAATTTATCAAACAAAAATTAATCGATATCCACAGCATAAAGCTAATATTAAAACTGTTTTCTATTATAAAGCTGTAATGTTAAAATAGTATTATGATTAATTGCAGTAAATAAATTATAAAAACAATTAGATGATGATGATGATAATAATAATTCTGTTAATTCTATATCTGTGTGTGCAGAATTATAGAATATTTATTCAGGTGCAATATATGATTATGCTTGAGTAAGTTTTTATTTAAGCATAAATTTGCAAGAGTTAACTTTGCATAGTTAAAAGACGTTCCGTTAATAGATTATTAGAATAATTTTGAGTGGAAAAAGGTTGCACGACATGTGGCCGGGTTTGAAAATCAATTTTGAGTTAAAGAACGTATACGTTTTTTAACTCAAAATTGATTTTCAAACATACATTAGAGTCAGAAATATTTAAAATTAGTCACACGCAAATGTTGTTAAACTGTAAAAACGAACAGAATTTATAAAACTTTCCGAGCGAATTTTATATTTAACAGAGAAAATGATATTAATGCATGGAGAAACTAGACGAAGAAAAATTAAGATTAAATATTATGGAATTATTTTATTTTATTTTATTATTATTATTATTTTTTTTTTTTTGCCATCAAAGAATACCTCGGAATGTTTTAAAGAGGCGAACATTCAAACTTTTATATATACTCTCTTAATTTATCTTGAACTGATTAACATATTTTTATGACCTTTCAACATAGAACAAGTGGAAGAAGAATATAAGCAGAAGTAGGTTAAATAAATATTTAAAAAATTTTTCTGTTACCCCGTCCTAACAGGATTTCATTACTGACTCGGATATCTAAAATATTATATAGGTTTTAATAATATTTTCATTTTTTTTATAAATAAAAATTATTTAAAATTGTGTCTTGTCTACAATTCGCAATATATAATGTCACAATCCGAGCAAATAATTTAAAATGTAAATATTTCATACTTCCAATAAGTTCAACAAAATACGAAGCAGATGGATGATGATGAAATAGAAGAAATTCGATACTAAGGTATCAATTTTCACTATTATTATTTTTAATAATGCAGTGACATTTCGATCGACGTTTTTATAAATAAAAATCGATTATTTTCAATACATTAAAATAAATTGTTATTTCACTATTCTATTATCGCGGATAATGCTTTAAAAGCATTCCTTAAAATGCGATATCTCGAAAATTTAATAATACAGTACAGCTTTTAAAACTTTTACATCATATTACAATATTTTCTTCATTTAAATATATATTTTTGTACTTTAGTTTTCTAAGGAAAATGAAATTTTTGCGAATACCATACTGTTGCCTGTCTATCTGTGTATCCTCCACTTTTAACTAATGAGTAGATTGTCATTAAATTATATATGGATGTTCTGCCATCAAAAAATACCTCGGAATGTTTTAAAGAGAAGAACATTGAAACTTTTATATATACTCTCTTAATTTATCTTGAACTGATTAACATATTTTTATGACCTTTAGCAAGGAAGTCCAGTTATCCAAGATTATCTTGACGACATATCAATAGAATATTTCTCTTCAAACATATAAAAATTGTGGAAGTTCAAACGTTGGAAATTTCTTTCTAAAAACTTCCGAACTATTTGATTGATTTTTATGAAATTCGATAGCATTCAAATCACAAAAATCGATACTGAAAACTTAATCTTATAGCTCTTGTCCATTTAAAAATGGGTGTCGTTTAAATTTCTGAGATTACCTTCATAAAAACCATAGAATTAATGCATTTGATAAATTTTCGTGACGTTCAATAAAGAAGATATGATATTGAAGGTGACTTTGACGACATACATTTTACTCGCCAGTCTTTAATTATTTCAAAATAACGGACTTGTTAGGAAAGTACGGTAGATGATTATTTCTTCTAAAACTGTTAAATACCGTTTCTTATTACGCCATTAATGGTTACGTTGCACCGATATCGTGTCACGTTAGATAAAAATATTAGAACTGTGGACTCGCCTTAACATCGATAAAAATTATTTTTATCAACAGCTAGAGATTATTGACTGTTATCTTCAATGAGAAAAGTTCCTCTAAAACTGTAAATATATGCTGAGTAAAATAAAATTAATAGAAACAAAATTTTCTCTCGTCGGTTACTTCCTATTATAAATATTAGTGCATTAAATAAATTTTTAAAATATCTATTCTGTAAAGAACTAATTTGTAAGCGCCTAGTTTCCGGATGTATTCTTTATTTAGGAATGATTAAAATATGTCATCAAACTCATCTTTAATGACATAATAATCTCTCTTTATAGAACTTTCATAAAAATCAATCAAACAATACAGAAAATATCAAGAAAAAAATCTTCTGAAGTTTGAACGCCAGCCATTTTTAAATTATTAAAGCTAAACGATTAATTGAAATTTCTTAAAGCTCATCGTTAACGAACTGTACGAAAATTCAGTAAGTAGTTTAAGCTATATTAAGAGATTATTTCGGAAATTTGAACGTCAGCCATTTTTAAATGACTTGCACTATAGGATTATATGTTGAAGATTAGAGGTTATTTTTATTGGCAGTTCATTGTTGAATTTCATGAAATCTATTACTCAATTCGGAAATTATTAGTGTGAGAAAGATATACTGTTTAATAATTTTATAAACCTCAGTTTAACTCGAAAAGTAAGCTAAGGAAGGAAAAGTTTAGCTTCGCTTTCTATTATTATTTCAATAAAATATATATATAGATTTTTCTCTCTGTGAAACTTGTATGAATACAAGCAATTTTCTTGTAATTGGAATATATTCACTTAAAAGATGTATTACAGAATTATTAATTAAATTAAACATACGAATATTAATTTGAATATTTACATCAGTATTAAATAAAGTTCTCTAGCTAGCAATGTTCTCTGTTTTGACGATAGGGAATATTAACAGCTTTTTCTCATCATATTCTTGGCCCACTTACAATTTTAAAATAGCCTTTTCATTTACAAAAACACAAGTGCTTTTGTGAATGAGAAAATAATATTTCTGTTAAATTTTTCTACTATATATCATACGCATTTTACTACAAAAAATATACAGTATATTATAATAGATAATTACATAAATAAAATAAAGTCATTTTTCCTATTTACTACAGAAATTTGGCATCGTTTATTTTACTGAATGTTATCAATGTGACTCAAGCTTTAAATTTAATTAAAATAAATGTATCAAACTTTTATATTATAAGATGCAGCGAAACTCTTCAATATTTAAAGTTTACTTTCGAACACTGTTTTAATTTTTTTCTATGGTAATGATTTGTATCTTTATCTCAAATAATTAATGCCATGTTGTTTATATCTCGTAAATAATATGAAATTATTTGTTTCCGGAAGAGAAGTTTGTTGAATAACATATTTTATTCATCTCGTTGGATATACTGTAAATCGAGCTATTCTAAAATCCAACAAAAACTCGGATTCAAATCGCGATAATTTAAAAGAGCGAAAGAAAATAATTTGATGAAATTAAAAAACAGAAAGAAAAATCGAAGGAAATTACTGAAAACCAGAAGTAAAGCAAAATAAAAAGTTTATAGAAAAACGACTGGAGAATATATAAACTTGTAGATTTATAAAAATTAATTTAGAATTTTATAAGTTAAAATTTTAAACTACATTTTTTATAATTTTAAATGGATAAAATAAGATTTTTAAAAATTATTCAGTCATAGAAGCACATACATTATTTACATTTTTACAGTATATTGTAATTTTTATTTTTACTACATTTTCTTGAAAAATTTACAAAATTGTGTACTTTATGAGTAGTATATAGGTTAAATAATCTAATCTACAACTACATTATGTTATACTTTAAATCAAGGATGGGCAACCTTTTTTTGTAGGGGGCCGTATAGAAAAATTTATGGTGGGCTAAGGGCCAAAACAAAAACAATTGATGATAATAGTATTTATTTAAAGAGAAGATACAGATATGGAAGTATACATAGCGTTGGTATTAGATATAATAAAATAATGTGGCCCGCAGGCCAGAGGTTGCTACCCTTACTTTAGACTATTGGGTCAGGGACTCAAGAACGCCCACCCATACTTTAAATTGTTCACTGAAATGCAAGATTTTAGTTTAATTATGATTAGATTATAAAGAGAAACTAATGATGAGAGAAGTGGGTCATTTGAATATCAAGCAAATAAACTGATAAGTCTATCCTCGATTAATTTTCTAATTTTATTATAATAAATAAAATATTATTTCATACTGAATTTTATCAGTAAACATGGTTTTCATTTTTTCGATAATCCTTATAGCAAAAGCGTTTATAGATTCTCCAGGTTGATATATTTTTCTATTTATGAAATATGAAATGCCAAATCGTAATTTTTCTATCATGACAGATATTATGAGACTGGCCGTTCCAGAGCGTATTAAGAGTTGCCAATCTATTGATAATATCTATTGGAAAAGAGAAGAGATTCAGATTAACAGCTTGGCTTAGAACATCTTCCGATAATATTTATGTGAAGCAGGAGTTATGATCTTTCAGATAGAAAGTCATAACGTTCTGTGTGGTCGTCCCAGGCTTTAAGTCTTTTTCAGGTTGTTGCTGAGATGATATTAAATCTCTAGAACATGAAGTCGAAATGATTCGAAAATATTTTAGAATTATAGAAAATTTATGAGAATATAGATGTTAAAAAATTAGACATCTCAAACTTTGCAGCTTTACGACTGTTTATTAAGTTTAAACTCCAACAAAATTATGATTATAAAATAGAAATTGTCGATATTCTATAAAAATAAGAAATCGTGAATACTTTTAATGAAAAGTGTTTTATTTCGAAATAAAATCAAGTTTATTCTTCAATGCATTTAAGTCTATTTGGACAAAAATAAAATTTTCTTATTAATTCAAATAGTGGTATTCTTGGAATGTTGTTGTTGTTGTATATATTAGAGCCAAAGCCCGAAATCCGCCATTCTGAGAAATGACTAGCCACTTCTCTCATTGGCCAAATGGAACGGCCAAAGTCCAATACAGTTTGTTTTTTCGAGCTTTGACTGGCTTCTGGAATTGGTTAATCAGTCCAGACCAAAATATGAAAGGAATAGTTTTCTTGCAAACAATCATTAGCTGAGCATGTTGAAACATATCAGCTAGCTGCCGATTTCGAATAAGATAGTCTAATGGTGGATATGTTAGTGCGAGAGTGTTATGGCGAATTGCTTTTTGAAACTAACTGTTATTTTCGACCTGGTTCGACTTCGGAGGGAAAATGAAAAGTAATGAAGTTAAGTGATACAACGGAAGCAGTGTGTGATATGAAAGACAGGTTTCACGAAAAAAGATTTCAAAGTGTTGTTGAAAGACAAATGTAAGAACAGTGCACTATTTACAAGAGAGAAACAACCAACCAAGATATTCATAACATGGCTATGGCATAAATGCAAACAAATAAATCACGAAATTGGGCTGAAGATCTAAGATTTATTCAATTCACGAAGAATTGCTCGTACCACAAAGTGTACAGCAGTCACCTTATGAGGCTTTGTTTGGCTGAAAAGCTAAAATAGATTTGAGTAGGCCTACTTTAAATTTACCAAAAGATATCGTAAACAATCTTGTAACAGAGGATGATCTATAAAAAATAGAACAAGAAATAGAATATAGCATAAATGTCAGGAACAATGAAAATGATGTTAACAAATTAACTTTCGAGGACAAAATCGAGAATATGAATAGTAATGAAGGCGACAGAATAATGTATATAGAATGTGCAGAGGAATGAACATCTGCCCATTCCTATGAATTTTGTAAGAAGGCTGTTCATGCAGTTTGTGGAGAAACAAATGAAAAAGATAATGAAGACTACGAAGGAAAAATTACCTGCACTCTGTGTAAAAATAAAGAAATAATTAAAAGGAAAAGAATATCAGCACAAAGTGCTTTTCAGATTCAAATTACTCAAATGCTTAAGAGATATGAAATAAAATGGTCTCTAGTTAATGTGTGAAGTAATGTTCAGCGTTCGCATACCTGATGTCGACAGAGATTGTGGTGATCCAAGAAGTATAGTTGCTGTCATGGGAGTTAAAGACGGTTTCTACAAGCTGGAGATGGATCAAGGAGTCCTTCAAAAAATGTATGCTAGAAGTGAATTTTCTCTCATCAATAAGAAGTTTATTAAGCTGAAATAAGTTTGCGGAGAAGAAAGATCCGTTAAAACCATCGTGTCCAATTAGTCACTCAATGCAATTGCACATTGGTTACATTCAATGCAATTGCACACAAAAGTGTTCAACAAACAGATGAAAATGCAAAGCTCTACAAAAACCGTACAGTTCTAAGTGTGAGAAAAAATTACCTGCACTCTGTGTAAAAATAAAGAAAATAATTAAAAGGAAAAGAACATCAGCACAAAGTGCTTTTCAGATTCAAACTACTCAAATGCTTAAGAGATATGAAATAAAATTGTCTCTAGTTAATGTGTGAAGTAATGTTCAGCGTCCGCATACCTGATGTCGACAGAGATTGTGGTGATCCAAGAAGTGTAGTTGCTGTCATGGGAGTTAAAGACGGTTTCTACAAGCTGGAGATGGATCAAGGAGTCCTTCAAAAAATGTATGCTAGAAGTGAATTTTCTCTCATCAATAAGAAGTTTATTAAGCTGAAATAAGTTTGCGGAGAAGAAATATCCGTTAAAACCATCGTGTCCAATTAGTCACTCAGTGGCGAGCAAGGTTACATTCAATGCAATTGCACACAAGTGTTCAACAAACAGATGAAAATGCAAAGCTCTACAAAAACCGTACAGTTCTAAGTGTCACAAAAGCTTATCATGTAGTATTCAATATGTAGTGTATCATGTATTTTAGGCTTTGGCTCTATCATATATATATATATATATATGATAGAGATCCATGTAAATGGACACAGATTCATGTGTCCATTTACAATATATATATATATATTGTAAATGGACACATGGATCTGTTAAGAGGGGTGAAGAGCAATACAACTCAACGAAATCGCGCAGAAAATTAGCGATATATTGACTTTTTTATTATGATATATTATTATAAATAATATGCATACTTTAAGACTTAAATAATATGTATAATAAATAGTGCTTTATCCAACACAATTTTGCCAATAAAACAGACAATTATGGAAAGAATTAATTACCATAGATTTTCAGATCATGTCTACTTTGTTTGATTTGATTAAATTTGCAGGATTATAAATTACTTTCAACGGGATTTTCACTTTACAGAATTTTATATGAATCTACCAAATAGTTCAGACATTATTAATAAGAAAACCTCAGAAGTTAGAACGACCGCCATTTTTAAATAATTACAGCTATAGGATTAATTGATATGTCATAAATATCATCTTTAATGGTGTGGCATATTGTAAAATTTCACTAAAATTTATATTACAGTAAAAAATATATCGAGAAAATATCCATTTTTAGAGAGTTGAAAGCTCCAGTTAAAAATACTGCATCGAGATATAGTATATTTGATGGAAAGATATTCCATCTAATAATTAATTCATTCTTTCATATCTTCGGAAAATATTAACTTTTTATGAAAATAGAATTTTATTTTATTTTTTTACTTGAAATGAATAGACTGTTTAATCTTCCTCCATATAGAATACATATGTATAGGCCCCCAAACACAAAATAAATTCGATGAGACTAATCTGATATTTGCTTCTTTATTGATGTCATTAATCATAAATCATTTCATAACATATGCATAGACTTATGCATAGAAATACCATAATTTACTATCAATTATTATAAACAAAACAGTTATTTCTCCCCCAAACACAAAATAAATTCGATGAGACTAATCTGATATTTGCTTCTTTATTGATGTCATTAATCATAATGTATATATATATATATAGAGAGAGAGAGATGAATGTATAACTTGAAAATTTAGAAAATAAATTTATTATAGATCTTATTTCATTTGTGTAAATATTCTCAATCAGAGAAAATACTTTCTCCTTTTATTACATATCTAAAATGAGAATCGAAACCGAAAATCAATAAACTAGGATATCTCAATTTTTGTTTCTTCTTTCAGATATCTTTATAAAATACATTAATTGGATAAAAATATGCGTTGAAGTTTTGATAATTTTTGAATGATCACGTAATTAAGCTAGAAAAATCATGATGGCGAACATTACAATCTAGAAGTTATTTCTCTTACTGGTGTGAAGTTGGCCCCCCACTTTTGAATTTTTAAATTTTTTCTTTTGCATTCGTTTGCACCTCCTTAGCACCTTTTGCATTTTAATAATTTCGTTTGCACCCCCACCATTTGGCCCTAGAGCCAAAACAAATTTGGGGGGCTAACTTCACACTGGCCCCCAGTTGCGAATTTTCGAATTTTTTCTTTTGCACTCGTTAGCAAATCGTTAGCACCTTTTGCACTTTTAATATTTTGGTTCTAGCTCCCCTCGTTTGCCCCCCAGAACCAAAACAAAATCGGGGCCCAGCCCCCAGTTTCGAATTTTCGAAATTTTTCTTTTGCACTCTTTAGCAAATTGTTAGCAGCTTTTGCACTTTGTACATTTAGGTTCTAGACCCAACGGTTTGGCCCTCAAACACAAAATAAATTCGATGAGACTAACCTGATATTTGCTTCTTTATTGATGTCATTAATCATAAATCATTTCATAACATATCTACTTATGCATAGAAATACCATAATTTACTATCAATTATTATAAACAAAACAGTTATTTCTAAATACAAAAAGTATTATAAGATATCAGTCTATACTTATTTAACCACATTATTTAAAAGAACTTATAATGAAAATAAAATAATATCGAATTTTATTAATTCTTATCACTTAAAGTATTCAGTAATTTGACTATTTTCTTTCACAAATCCCTAAATAAACATACAAGAAAATAGTCAAAGTATTCAGTACTTTGACTATTTTCTTTCACAAATCCCTAAATAAACATACTCTTAAAAAATTAAAAATTTATAAATAAAATTTACGTGAATATTGCACGAAGATAACCATTTATAATTTTCTTCACTTTCGATCTCGCTTAATGAAGTATTGCTGCATTCAGCAATTCTCTTTTCTTCAGCTGAAAATCGTAATTTAACGTTATAAAAGTGGGTTTTAACACTGATTTTCCATGATATTACCTGAGAAAATAGAGATGAAGCATAAAAAAATAAATATTACTAAGAACATTATGCTGTAAAGCAATTTTAGGATATGCCCAATACAACTCTACTTCGCATTGCTTTATATGCAAATTAGCATTGATGGTTACTTATATTAATGCTATGGCTTAAATATGTAAATTTTCGGAAATAATTCAGAATTAATTAATTAAATATATGCTAATTTATCTATCTATATATATATTTAAATGTCTCTAATTTATATAAAATTATATATTTGTAAGCTGGAAGCTATTATGTTTGTTAAGTTAAATTAGTAACTCAGATAATTTATTTAAATATTATTAATATAATGTACACCAGATGTCTTGCTAAAAAATGCAACATTTTCTTTCTGAATATAATAATTTAAATGCTTAATTTGCATATAATTGTGTTTTGAAGCGGATTAAGAGAATGTTGACATCTCTGCAAATGCAGACACCATTTAAAAGATCTAATGGAGATTTTGTTATATAGAAAATGGAAGAATGTATAATAATTCTTATAATGCATATTTTTCGTGCATAAGTTATCAGATTTTTTTCTTTAATTAAAGGATAGCCTATCTCATAAATTGAATAAACATAATTTAAATATTAGCATGTCAAAAAAGAGATAATCGTCTAGTTTTCAAACATCGTCTAGTTGGAATAAAGCAATTGAAATGCTATTAAAGTTATCTGCAATGTATGAGGCAAAGTGATGCCTTCAGTGGAATTCGAAAAGTGATGCCTTCAGTGGCATTAGAAAAGAAAGAGAAGTAGAGAGAGAGAGAGAGAGAGCACTGACATGGGGATTCTGAATGGCCCTTTCAGTGCCATTCAGAATCCCCATGTCAGTGCTCTCTCTCTCTCTACTTCTCTTTCTTTTCTAATCTGCTAAATTATACTTGTTTTTCTTCTTGTTTTATACTTCAAATGATTGAATCTACAGCTATTTTCTATCTTACCCTCTTTATAACGATGCTGATGATGTAAGAACAAAGATTCAATAGCATAGCCTCTATAGTGAATATAAAAGCCTTTTTAAAGACATTAACGGTATATCAAATTAATCTAGAAAGAATTAACGTTAAAAAAAAAAAAACTAAAATTCAAAACTTCGTAAAAATATATTTCTCCAAATAATATTTCTTTATTTGTTTTACCAAGATATAAAACTATAAGATCCAACAATTTAAAAATATTTCGTTGCATTGATATATATATATATAACTTTCGCTTCCTATATGTGTTCTGGATAAAAATTTATCTGATAATACTAGTTCCTATTATAGTTTACTATACCAAATTTCATTAAAATTCATCTAATACTTGCAATATTAATATTGCTTAATATCAATCAATATTACACGAAATACCATGCGATAACTACGTACATATACACACACAGACTAGACGCTTATAAAAATGTTCCAATAACTTTTTTGCCATTTATATAATATAATCTCATTTATATGTCCATACTCATGAGATTTACTCAACAAAATTATTAAATTTTCTCCATGAATTGCAAATACGCGAAAAGAAATGGTGACAAAATTTGACTGAAAATCATTCACGCTTACTGTTTCCTGTAATGCATTTACTTATGGAAAAGTAAAAATATAAAACCAAATTACATGTTTAATTTAAATCATTTAATGATGACAATTTTTCTAGTGAAATCATTGCATTTTAAAGTCAAAAAAAAAAATAATAATTTAATACTCTTCTTCATCCCTTGTCTCACCATTACAAAACGTAGATAAATTACAATTTGCAAAACAGTAATTAAAGTAGTTAAGTAAAATAATAATAATAATTTAATACTCTTCTCTCATCCCTTGTCTCACCTTTACAAAACGTAGATAAATTACAATTTGCAAAACAGTAATTAAAGTAGTTAAGTAAAATAATTATATTTTAATTAAATTTATACACTTTTTATTAAATTTTACATCGAAATTTGAATAACATATTGCAAATAATCGTTTATTATGTAATCCATTTATCAATTCCCATTAATCCCATTCAGAAAAAAGCACTTTCATAACAACTTCTAAAGACATCTGTAGCTACATTTTCCTCACTTTTGTTCGGTTTATCGTAAATTTTCTAGACAAATTATATAAAAGACAATAAAAATAAAGTATTTTGCACTTTATAAATCAATAAAATAGAATAAAAATTATTTTTTTATTGTCTTACCATGAGTTCAGTCCCAAAACATTCTGTAATCTAAAACATGAACTTTTTAGTTAAGAATTTCTTTCTTTTTTTTACACTTATCTTCAGAAATAACGGATATAAATAATTTATAATAATAAAACTTACTTTATCCAGCAGTGATTTATCAGAGCACATATAATATGTGAGTGAATCCTTTCTTTCAAAAATTCCTTCTTCGATCCACACGCAATCTGCTAATTCTTTATAAAACTGACAAAGCACGTATACATTTATTTATATCCATACATTTATATATCTTAAATCATTCAATATATTTTAAAGTACTTATAGTTTTAAAATAATTGGGTAATTTTCTAAAGAACATTCCCAAAATTTCGATGCTACTGAAGGCTTGGCTACGAAGAAAACATTAAAAAAATTAATTAATATGGCTCCATAATAGAGAAAATAATACAGAATTTTAATAAACATAAATTTATTAATAGAAGTAAAGTTTTATATAATTTTTTTATTAATCGTGTTCAAGATGTGAGCTCTGTTTACGTATATCATATGGCTTTTTATTAAATCTAAAAAAAAATTATAAAAACAGTGATATGTTAATATAATCCGATTTATTATGATATAAAAGGGAAGAGTGGAATAGATAAACAAAAAAAAAAAGAATTAATAATGGTATCTAGACCAGCGGTTCTCAATCTTTTTCATAAATGCATACCATCAAATTCAAAACTCATAAATTTCAGTACCATCAATAAAAATATGCCTCGAATACAAATAAGAAGTCAAAATTATATACGTACTACTAGTCATGTCTCAGATACCATCAGTGGCATGCGTACTACAGGTTGAGAACCTCTGATCTTGTCTATTATGTTACTTTTCTGGCCCGCAATTACGTTATACTACTTCAGATGCGTCGCTATGCGAAAAAATTTGACGCTTTTCTTACTGCTTCATGATAGAATTTCGTCATATTTTCGTTATTTTTAATACTAATTCGGTAATTTTAACTTTCATACATAATTTCAAGTGAAAATTTACTTTATCCCGAATCGATCGAGAACGTCGCGCCGCCGACTCCGAGATTCTTGATTGATGCCTAGAGTTTTCGCGTCGCGTCGTATCCGGCAGCGCGGCATTGCCTATATAGCAGCTATTTTAATGAATATAATGAAAACCCTGGTATGAGAGACATGCCTCCTCCATGCCACGATGTAGAGATCGATTAACACTTTTCTTCGGCTTGAAGATTCGTGTTAGTCGAATTTGCCTATATAGCAGCTATTTTAATGAATATAATGAAAAACGTGGTATCAGAGACATGCCTCCTCCATACCACGATGTAGAGATCGATTAACACTTTTCTTCGGCTTGAAGATTCGTGTTAGTCGAATTTAAGATGATATTTTTGATAGATCTAACAGAATTTTTGTATTTATGAACTAATCTTTGCAAATATGAAAAATTCAACAGAATATATTATTATTGCATAATTGATGATACCTGATATCATGGCATTATTTCAAAATTCTATATATATATTATTGTCTGTAATAATTCTTCAATTATATCAAACAAGACCTATAATTTTTAGTATAGATTTTATTTGATATATAAGTTTTCCAATAGTCACATCTATTTGATATATTAAAGTTCTTATTGTCAAAAATATTGTTGACAATTTTTATTATCTTTTGAATAAATCATAAACAATTTTTTAAATTAATACTGAAATCTCCAATATTTTTGTATCAATACTGATATTTGAATGCCAGAAAAAAATGATTGGTATCTCTATATTGTAAACTCTATTAACAAAATATACTTAAAACTTTAAAAAAAGTAATAATGAATTTTAAAACCATTTTTTATATTTTAGGCTCAAGAAAATGCTTCTAGAGCAGCCAAAGGTGAACCTCCTCTTCCAGAGGAAGACACTAACAAGTTATTTAAACCTATTCCACCTCCATCTCGTCTGGATGCTCTTTTGATGTGTGGACAGATTAATACTTATTCTCAACAAATGTCACAGTTTGCTGCACAAAATATTGGAAAATTATTTATTGCAGAAGCTTTACAACAACAAGATAAAGTGATAACTTAATTTCAGTATATTTAGATTTGTCCAATATACAAATGCATATTGTATGTTTATTACTACTGGAATTTAATAAACTAATAATTTTCCAAATTTAGATTTTTATCATGATTATGAATTTTATGCTTGTAATATTTTTTATATTAAATGTCAGCATGACTGAATGCAGGATGATGTGCTATTGTGCAAAGATGTAATACAATTTGAATTCATCAAGAGTCTTAGATTTTCATTTGATTTGTATGATCTTATTTGAATCCAATAATATTCCATTACTAGATTCAAATAATTGGACTTGACATTATTAAATATCACTTTTATAATCAAAGAATATTTTTTCATTCCAAAGTCTATTGTAGATTTCCCACATTTGTGATAGCATCAGCTCTCAGTTGAAATATGAGATTCAGTAAGCTCTACCTTTAACCATCATGAAAAATTTCTGGAGGTGCAGGACCTGGGAATTAATCTCTGTCCTCCAGGTAATAAGCAAATTAAAAAAATACATTCTCATTGGATCTTGATTAGCTGGATATTCATCCAGATAACCATGTTATATTTCCATCCTAGAGAATTTAGATTCAATTTTGGATTCACATGTATATGCATATATTTGTATGTATGTATAAATTTTATCAAAAAAGGTATTGGCCTTGCCTATTTAAGCCAATTCTTTGGTGGCTTTGGAATGTCTCGCTGCTTATTAAATTATGATTGGAAAATGGGTAAATAACAGAGACCACAACATATGCTAGTCATTTCAAAAACTATATTTCAATTTATAATTTTATCAGATTCATAGTTTTATATAGGAGTTGTCATGCTGATGAAATAAAATTCATATAACAATCAGTAAATTGAATATATATATTTATACGGTTTATTTTGAAATGGAAAGAGTTAAAAAAAATATATGTAGTTATTGAAATTTATAAGCTATTTTGAAAAATATTTTCACATTTTTGGTATTTTTTTGGACGGATTTTCTAAAAAAAAATAACTTTTGAAACGATATTTCAATTTATAATTTTATCAGATTCACAGTTTTATATAGGAGTTGTCATGCTGATGAAAAAAAATTCATATAACAATCAGTAAATTGAATATATATATTTATACGGTTTATTTTGAAATGGAAAGAGTTAAAAAAAATATATGTAGTTATTGAAATTTATAAGCTATTTTGAAAAATATTTTCACATTTTTGGTATTTTTTTGGACGGATTTTCTAAAAAAAAATAACTTTTGAGGATTGATCATTTTTATTCCTATTAAAATCAGAAAATTGATAGTTTGATTGAAATTAGTTTAAGTATATATATTATATATAAAACAACGAATAAATGTTAACTGAGGAATAGAGAATTATAAAAATATTTTGTACTTTCTAAATGTTATCTGGCTGTAAGAAAAGACTGAACACGTTCCCAATAATAAAACTGATACTGCCAATAGAATTTAGTGAGATGTGATTTTTTTTAAAGGATAGAGAATTATAAAAATATTTTGTACTTTCTAAATGTTATCTGGCTCTAAGAAAAGACTGAAAACGTTCCCAATAATAAAACTGATACTGCCAATAGAATTTAGTGAGATGTGATTTTTTTTTAATTTTAGGTAATTACGTGAAATTTTATATTGTTTATCATATATTACATCAAAAAAAATCTTGTATACAAACCATTTGGAGGATCTGGGTCCCCCACCTAGTTTTTCAATGAGTTAGTGGTCAGCGATCAGGAATTCCAAAAAAAGCGGAAATTATGCGTGAATTTTTTCTTAGATCGGGAAAGTTTAAAAACATGCTGATTTGCATCGTGATTTAACAAATTTCGAGAAGGCAATACTGCAAACCATAACCAAAGAAATCATCAATACGTAGCGTTAACTGTCATTGATGTTTTCTTTATTTAAATTTTAAAACATCAATACATTTGCGGTTAGTAGAGAAAGTTTATGTATTATGAATGATATACTGGATGTTGAAATTTTTGTTTAGATCTTAAAACGGACTCTTTTTCAATAGAACAATTCATATGCTAGGCTTACTCAGTCCATCCAAAGAAGACTTGTGGGTATATTCTGCTAGTTTATTTTTATAGACAAATATTTTAATATTTTTATTAGTCGAAGTTCAATATAAAATACGAAGTAAAAAATTTTAAAAGTTGAAAAACATACATAGATTTGTGTTATTTATTTTTGCAAGGTAGGGCTTTTGTGGCATTTCGAATTACACAAAATATTATTATTTTTATACAAACATAATTTAGATACACACTGCTTCGTGCAAAAAACCGAATTTAGCGCTGTGTACTTCCACTGGCGCAGATTGCAGCCTTTCTGAATGAGATCTGTTTATCCTTACAGATATTCTATAAAGAAATTTCTGCTGGCAAATATCGACCTCTGAGCGTGAATACATGAGAAACGACGACCTTTAACTGTTTGACACTTCGGGTTTTGACTAGGAAAAAATACAAATTCCGGACTTTTAATAAGAAATGTTAGGCATTTCGAGTTCGGCCTAGGAAATGCTAAAACGTCCGATGCAGATTGCAGCCTTTTTGAATGAGATCTGTTTATCCTTACGGATATTCTATAAAGAAATTTCTGCTGGCAAATATTGACCTCTGAGCGGGAATACATGAGAAACGAAGATATTTGTTTTAACTGTTTGCCACTTCGGGTTTTGACTAGGAAAAACTACAAATTCCAGACTTTTAATAAGAAATGTTAGGCATTTCGAGTTCGGCCTAGGAAATGCTAAAACGTCCGACAAGCGTTAGGATGTTCTCGTTTTGACTAGGAAATTCTAATATTTCCTGAATTCGGGTTTGCCTGTAACATATATAATATGCTACCGAAAACGCCGGAGTTGTTAAGCATTTCCAAATTGTAAAACGTTTAAACAGATCTACATTGATTTAAATGAAAGAAATACGACTATTTTGAAATAAGAGAAGCCCCATGTCAGTGCTTATTGTTTTCTCTCTCTCTATTTCTCTTTCTTTTCTAATCTGCTAAATTATACTTGTTTTTCTTGTTTTATACTTCAAATGGTTGAATCTACAGCTATTTTCTATCTTCCCCTTTTTTTCTTTTCTAATCTGCTAAATTATACTTATTTTTCTTGTTTTATACTTCAAATGGTTGAATCTACAGCTATTTTCTATCTTCCCCTTTTTATAACGATGCTGATGATGTAAGAAACAAGATTCAATAGCATAATAGTGAATATAAAAGCCTTTTTAAAGACATTAACGGTATATCAAATTAATCTAGAAAGAATTAACGTTAAAAATTAAAATTCAAAATTTCGTAAAAAAATATATTTCTCCAAATAATACTTTTTTATTTGTTTTACCAAGATATAAAACTATAAGATCCAACAATTAAAAAATATTTCGTTGCATTGATATATATAACTTTCGCTTCCTATACGTGTTCTGGATAAAAATTTATCTGATAATACTAGCTCCTATTATAGTTTACCATACCAAATTTCATTAAAATTCATCTAATATTACACGAAATACCGTTGCATTGATATATATAACTTTCGCTTCCTATATGTGTTCTGGATAATATATAATATATGTGTTCTGGATAATGTGTTCTTTTTATCTGATAATACTAGTTCCTATTATAGTTTACCATACCAAATTTCATTAAAATTCATCTAATATTACACGAAATACCAAGCGATAACTATGTACCATATAAACACACAGACTAGACGCTTATAAAAATGTTCCAATAATTTTTTTGCCATTTATATCATATAATCTCATTTACGTGTCCATACACACGAAATTTACTCAACTAAATTATTAAATTTTCTCCATGAATTGCAAATGCGCGAAAAGAAACGGTGACAAAATTTGACTGAAAATCATTCACGCTAACTGTTTCCTGTAATGCATTTATTTATGGAAAAGTAAAAATATAAAACCAAATTACGTATTTAAATCGTTTAATATACGCGAAAAGAAACGGTGACAAAATTTGACTGAAAATCATTCACGCTGTTTCCTGTAATGCACATATTTATGGAAAAGTAAAAATATAAAACCAAATTACGTATTTAATTTAAATCGTTTAATGATAGTAATTTTTCTAATGAAATTACTGAATTTTAAGGTTAAAAAAAATAATAATTTAATACTCTCATCCCTCGTCTCACTATTACAAAACATGGATAAATTACAATTGCAAAACAGTAATTAAAATTTAATACTCTTTCATCCCTCGTCTCACTATTACAAAACATGGATAAATTACAATTGCAAAACAGTAATTAAAGTAGTTAATAAAATAATTTTATTTTAATTAAATTTATTCGTCTTTTTTTATTAAATTTTACATCGAAATTTGAATAACATATTACAAATAATCGATTATTCAATCCATTTATCAATTCCGGAAAAAGAATTTTCATAACAACTTCTAAAGACATCTGTAGCTACATTTTCCTCACTTTTGCTCGGTTTATTGTAAACTTTCTAGACAAATTATATAAAAGACAATAAATATAAAATTTTTTTTTCACTTTATAAATCAATAAAATAGAATAAAAATTAATTTTTTATCGTCTTACCATGAGTTCAGTCCCAAAACATTCTGTAATCTAAAACATGCACTTAAGAATTTCTTTCTTTTTTTGCACTTATCTTTAGAAATAACGGTTATAAATAATTTATAATAATAATAATAAAACTTACTTTATCCAGCAGTGATTTATCAGAGCACATATAATATGTGAGTGCATCCTTTCTTTCAAAAATTCCTTCTTCGATCCACACGCAATCTGCTAATTCTTTATAAAACTGACAAAGCACGTATATATTTATTTATATCCATATATTACATTTCTTAAATCCTTCAATATATTTTACAGTACTTACAGTTTTAAAATAATTGGGTAATTTTTCTAAAGAACATTCCCAAAATTTCGATGCTACTGAAGGTTGGGCTGCGAAGAAAAAACATTAAAAAAAATTAATTAATATGGCTCCATAATGGAGAAAATAATACAGAATTTTAATAAACATAAATAATATTTTTTATCAAATCGTACAAAATATATATAAAACTATAATTTTTTGATTATTCGTATACTAGATATGAGCTTTGTCTAAGTATGTCATATGGCTTTTTATTAAATCTAAAAAAATTATAAAAACAATGATATGTTGATATAATCCGATCTATTATGATATAAAAGGGAAGAGTGGGATAGATAAACAAAAAGAAAAAGTAAATTAATAATGGAATCTAGACCAGCGGTTCTCAACCTCTTTCATAAATTCATATCATCAAATTCAAAATTCAAAAATTTCAGTACCATCAATAAAAATATGCCTCGTATACAAATAAGAAATCAAAATTATACACGTACTACTAGTCATGTCTCAGATACCACCAGTGTCACGGTTACCACAGGGTGAGAACCTCTGATCTTGTCTATTATATTACTTTTCTGGCCCGCAATTACGTTATACTGCTTCAGATGCGTCGCTACGCAAAAAAAAATTTGACGCTTTTCTTACTGCTTCATGATAGAATTTCGTCATTTTTTTCGTTATTTTCAATACTAATTCGGTAATTTTAACTTTCATACATAATTTCAACTGAAAATTTACTTTATCCTGAATCGATCGAGAGCGTCGCGCCGCCGACTCCGAGATTCTTGATTGATGCCTAGAGTTTTCGCGTCGCGTCGTATCCGGCAGCGCGACATCGCCTATATAGCAGACTATTTTAATGAATGTAATGAAAACCGTGGTATGAGAGACATGCCTCCTCCATACCGCGATATAGAGATCGATTAACACTTATATTTGGCTTGAAGATTCGTGTTAGTCGAATTTATTAAAAAAGTCTGTTACATAGGCGACGCCGCACTCGTTCGCTTCGGAGTGAAATAAATTTTTGTTTAATTTCAGTCATCAGATCCATGTTACATTGACATGTTATTATTCATGTCAATGAATATTTGTGAAGATCACGTCGACAGTATCCATTTTTGATAGCCTCGATTACATTGAATTGAGGGCATAACGATATGCAAATGAATATCCTGATATATCGCATATGCAAATGAGAAGAGATGACTATAGCAAAGATGCATCTGATGAGTATTAGTGCTTGCGATATCATCACTCAATGTTGGATCTGCATTTTGTGATATCCATCATTCATATCGTGCAACTGTGAATTTCTCAAAAAGCAATAAACAAAGCGCCGTTCCTGCTTGGTATAGTCTTTTTCGATTTGCCTTTTTGGAAATTTTTTACTGAATAATAACGAAATAAAGGTTAAATACAGTAAGCAAGCTAGTGTACTCAATAATATATGGCACACTCTCTCAAACATGACAAATTTGATAGTATAGACAGAAAAAAAAATAATTTCATTAGCCTGAAGTTATTCCCAAACTGTGTCACATTTCTCTTTCTTGAGATAGCTTCAAGTTTTAACATATTTCACAATCGAATAATATTTTATAAGAAACCAGCATGATACAAGGGAATGTTTGCTGAATATGCAAATATGTCACATATCATAAAAAATAAACTG
The DNA here is from genome assembly GCA_000484575.1 of Olivierus martensii. Taxonomy (NCBI): domain Eukaryota; kingdom Metazoa; phylum Arthropoda; class Arachnida; order Scorpiones; family Buthidae; genus Olivierus; species Olivierus martensii. The sequence continues at coordinate 170,468 of AYEL01087979.1, forward strand.
CATGCAAATGCAAAGAAGAATGCATATCATACAAATGGAAACTTATATGTGCAATTATAACTAAGCTTCAACTAAGCAATCGGTTGGAAATTATTCTTTTTTACCAAGTTTTTATTAGCGATATTTAATATTTTTTCTCTGATTAGAACGAATGATATCTGTTATAAGTATTCTTAAATTTTTGGAAATTATTTTAAATTATTTATGCAATGTTTATATTTAATTATAACAGTTGCTCTGCATTGCATCACGGAATTATAATACCAGTTAATGATTATAATTTTTTAACTTAATCAATAATCTATTTCATTATTATAATATTGTAAATATAAACATTGCATAAATAATTTAAAATAATTTCCAAAAATTTAAGAATACTTATAGGCTAACAGATATCATTCGTTCTAACCAGAGAAAAAATATTAAATATCGCTAATAAAAACTTGGTAAAAAAGAATAATTTCCAACCGATTGCTTAGTTGAAGCTTAGTTAACTTATATAAAATTAATTACTGATCTTCACTTTCTCCTTTTTTTTTTGTTTTTTGAATTTCCTTTCTGTACGGATACGTATGTATGTGATAAAGTCGGACTTCTATGACGTTTGTAGACACAATTTTTGAATTTATGATGCAATTATTAAAAAGAAAAATATTAAATATTATTTTCTTCAAAAATATATATTTTTATTTTTAAAAAATGAATGCAAAATTGCAAGAAATATGCACATCCTGAATGAGAAAACAATTGAAAATATTAAATTTGCTATATCCTGGCAAGAATGTATGGGTTTGATACATCATAATTTAATATTTAGTGAATTTAATAAATAAATCACAGACAACTATCATAATTATTGGGTTAATTGAAAGATTTTTTCATTTTTATGTGGCGATAACTTTCAGTAATATGTTGCTAATCTCTGTAGAGGAAATAATTAATAGACTATTTGTTCCTCTTAACTCTTGATAATTAATATTTGTTCTCTCGTAACTCTTGATAAATTTATTCTTTAAAAGCGTTAATCAGTATTTTCCTACTGAATTAATACTTGATTTTAATTACGAGAGATGGTCTGTTACTGTTGTTGTTTTCCTGAAATACTCATCCATAAAAGAAAAATAAACATCTATTCCATCAGTCCTCCTTGTTTTTGTTATTTTATTATAATAGATAAAGAAACACAAATTTTTGTTCTTTATCTCATGAAAATAATCTGTTCAGAAGATCAGACGAAAATAATTAGTGTAGAGGAGGAAAAAAGAGAAAGTTCTCTATACATAAAAAATGCAGGATCAAATAAAAAAGTTTTCTCATTAAAAATTCTTAAATCATTCTCTTTTAATCCTTCCACGTTAAAGCAAACTAAACACAAGATTGATAATTAAAAATGAAAATATTTAATATAACTTAAAAAACTGTAAATTAATTTATTTTTTTGAGAAACAAGATTTAGTTTCAAAATTTTTATATTGATGTACCGTCTCGATGCTGCATCCTTAATGGCAGAATATCGCTACCAAATTTCATGAAAATATACTAATTTTGATCGAAAGTCATCAGTGGGAGACACGCAGACAGATATATAGCAGATAGGATGATGAAATGGTTTATTAGCCTCTTTTTCTTTCAGATAGTAGGCTAATAAACTAGCCAGGATGCCTTGCGTGGCCCGGGAATTTCTAGTACGTAATGCAATTTATAAATGTCAGTTCTTATGTCATTATGATGTCGGGCATCCGGACTAGCAGAAAAATAAATCTGAACAGAAATAATAGATCATCGATTAACATGTCATCCAAGTATTGAAGAGCAACGAAGTAATGAATGGAAGTAAGACGAATGAATGCATCATAATGACTTAAAGTGAAGAAAACAATAAGAAATCAGAAAAATTATTATAAAACACTAAGCTAGCAAGTATTATATTTATTAAATATCTCTATTAAGTGCTTGGTATGCAATTATTCCATTAAAAAAAAATTGAACTTCTTATCTAAATAAGACAGTACTGTATGATGATGTTGATTAAAGGTTCTATTAGTCCCTGTTAAGATTTATTTTCTTCTAATCAAGATGCCGGATGTCATAATGACGTAACAATTGACATTTGTAAATTGCATCACGTATTAGAATTAATAATTTAATTAATTCAATGAATTTAAGTCACTTGATTAAAGGAATAAAAGTCATAATAACTGTCTATCATTTGACATTTATTTGCTAAGTGATAACTGCTTATTATAATTGCTATTACATAAAAAAAAAGAAAAGTGTATCAAAACAAAGAATGGATTAGAAGATTCGCATAATTTCCCTTCTAGAATGCTATTTTATTATTTCAGAATTTAAAGTCAAAATTTGTTTAAAATTAGTCTAGCAGCTAGTTATGAAAATATATGAGCCTACAAATGCACTAAAAAATTCCACAAATTAATAAAAATTACGATTCTTTGAAGAGAAATTTTAATTTTTCACTACATATACTTAAATTTGGTAGTATTTGTTATAACTATTTTGATCTTCATCTCTTCCTTCGAAGTTGATTAGAAAGCAAGATTTAAAAAAAAAAATTATTTACATCTACTAAAACTGTTAATTGAATAATATGTAAAATAAGACAATTAATATATAAATTATTTTTATTTTAATATTTTATAATAATAGTAATAAATATATGTGTCATCAATTGTTATATCGTATGTTTGAAACATTTATAATGGCCAGGGTCGGCGGAAGTGGATGTGCAGGTTGTGCACCGCACGAAGACGCTAAACTATAGGGGACGCCAAAAATGATTGGAAAAAAAATCCATGACGAAAAAAAATTAATTTTTTTAAAAGTAATTAATATTTTACATTAGATTATAGAAACAAATTTTTAATTTCCAAGATTAAAAAAGTGACACTAGCGTATAAATATTTAATACAAAAATGGTATTGTAAAATAATAATGTAGTTTCGAAAACTAAATAATTTATTGCAGGGGTGTGAAATCAGTTTCTGTACAAAGGCGCCTCATATATCAGCACTCGCACTGATGATGGCACTCATTGCTATGTTACAATGCTATCACACATAATGACGTTTTGTGAGATAATTCATTGTTACGGCGGAGTTATTGTGGCTTCATTTCTTCGCCATATTAATGTCACACACTGATGACGTTCTGGAACGTCACCATTGATACGTCGTACGCCGGAATTTTTTTGACCTCATTAACTGTTACGTTATAATGACGGCACATAGTAGTGACGTTCGTGACGTAATTCATTGTTACATCGTGGTCATGTGATATCTGTGCGACCATGACGTCATCCAGACCTCATAATTCGCATCGTAAACAATCTGAAGGATTTAAATATGGACTTTAAATTACGATCCCAAAATATCTCACCTTGTAGGACGATTTTAACCCTTCGGGTAATATAGGGTACACTATGTTACCTACATAAGTGGATGTTGTCTTGAGTCATCGGAAGTTGCCTTGTAAAATTGGTCCCTGTAGATCAAACGGGTATTCCATTTTAGAAAATTTTAAGTTATAAAATACTGTATTATAAAAATATGTTTTCATTATTTAATTAAATTAAGTAATGCGTTGAAGCTACATATCACGATCGATATGTAGACCTTATTATACATTGCATGTGCTAAGTAAAGTAATTTACTCTTATTATTTTTAACATTAAAACAAAATTATAAATAATAAATACCGCTTAGTTTCAACATAAATTTTATTCGAATAAAACATTTTTTCTTGAGTTCTGGGTTCTTCACACATTCTTTTATTATTAAAAAACAGGTGGCAACGTCAAGTAAAATTAATTGTTTTTGATTAATATCATATTTCCGTAAAAGTCTTAAATGTTGTTTTGTATTAGTGCACGATTCTTATTAATTTATGATGTAATTATAAAACAAATTCGTAGTTGTTAGATAAGATCGTCGATCACGTGATAGTATTTGAGTTGCGTCATCGTTTTGAAACGAGGGATTTTCCTGGAAATCGAATTATAATTTCACTATTATTACAGGATTTAATATCTTACTTTGAAAAATAATAGCAAAAAAATGAAAAAAAAAATATATATATTATTTTATTATTACGTACGTTTAAATATATTCAAAACTGAATAGTTCGATTGGAAGTAATATTCAGTTATTTAATTCAAAAAATTCTTATCAATTTTTTCACAGCGAGCTTTAAATCATAAAAGATTTATTTTTGTTCTAAATAAAATGGCAACATGAAAAAAAAAAAATCGATAGAGAAAGGAAAAAGTATAGCATTTCAGGAAATAAATATCTTGATGATATCATTCAATTATAAAAATTTTCACAACGTAAAAATTTTAAGTTGATATATATATAACATTTTATAATGAATAATTTATCATATTAAAAAAATGAATAATATTTATTAAAATTATAACAAGCCCATTTACAAAAAATTTGATATTATGACGTCATCAAAAAGATGTAAAAAAATTTTACAAATTGTTTTAAACTATTTTATCCCGCGCTAAGATAATATACAAAAATCAATCAATATTATGTTTAATTTAAAAAAAATAATCTTTCCCTATTTACGCTGTCTTTATAATATAAAAATAAATTAGCAAATTAAAGTGCACAAAATCATTTTTTGTTTGAATTTTTATGAATATATCCTTGACAAAATTATTTATAATAGGATTATCTTAGCATAATATTTTATCAAGTTTATATTATGAACACAGTACATCGATTTCCCTAAGCCTCGCAGTCAGCGCTGCGCATGCTAGGAGTATTCACGTACTTGGGTTTCACCTGTTAAACTGTTGAGTCTACTGTTACCTTTGCGATTAATTAACGGCGATTTATCTTCATTTATGGGCTTTTTCTCAATACTTTATTTAAGAAAGAACGTTTGCAGTCTTTAAATATGACATATATTTGTAAATCTCCCCTCAGTAGAGGACTTATCTTCAAAGTGAGTTGTTTATTATTTATATTTATATTATTATAATGTACTTCCAGTACTTTACACATTGAAAGAATATTATTAACAAATGTACAAGTATCATTTTAAAATATTGATTTTTAAGAGGCTACTTAATTAAGACATACAGTATATCTGTTTTGAATTTATTCAACAAGCAATTATTGTTTTCATTCAAATAAAAATATTTGTTATATATATATGTAGACATCTATAAACTAATCTTTTATTATAAAATCTTTTTTGTTATAGAGAATGTTTTGGAACATATATTGGCTAAAATGAATGACATATCAATCAGATTTAATTCTGAGATTCAATCTGTTTTGAAAATTTATTTTGTTCTAACCAAGATATGTAATAAAATATTCAAGTTTGAAAAGATTATTAAATGTAAATAGCTTTGATTCAGATCAATAGAATTTAATATGTTTTAGAAATTAGCCATAATTAATATGAATTGAATATATAAGATAGCTTTTCAGTTTATTGAAAATTAGAATTTATAATAAAAGATGATTGGATAGTAATAAATATATATACTGAATTACAAATTATATAGAATTCATTGAAATGATAGTAAAATGGGAGTACATGTCAAGTTTGGCCCCTGAGGCCCTTGTGCCATTAAACAACAATCAAACCTAACCAAATAGGCATATGAGGAAACTAATTTGGGAAAATGCTAAAATTTTGATTTTTACTTAAGAAAATTAGAAATTATTTTTTAGAATAGCATGATGTTGATACTCATTAAAGATTAATAATTATAATAAGTAGGTTGAAACAGGATTGTAAGACAATCAGAGCTAAAAAAACATCTTCAGAATTCTTTGAAAGCAACTTTATAAAAATTGATTTACTTAAAATTATTTCTTTAATCTCTAATATTCCTTACACAATTTTTTAATTTACACAGGATATTAATTAGAAAGTTAAGTTTTTATATAATTTAAGTGCAATTTTCCATTTTCTTATAGCATTGAAATCATCATTTTTTGTAGTTTCTCAAAGGGAAGAGAAACAAATCAAATCCAGTCAAAAGCACCAAACTTGTTTAAAAAAAAAAAAAAAAACTAAGTACAATATTAAGAAATTACAATATTAATACTTGTTAAAATTTAGATGTGGCTATTTTGGTTGATGTTATGTTTTATTTTTTTAAATTGTTGATCAAGTAGCTTAGCTATCACATATATATTTTAAGTACTGTACTTTGCTTATTTTTTACATATTAAATGTTTTTAATTGGATATCATTTATTTTTTAAATTAAAAACTATTTTTTTTGAGTGAGACATTCTAATGACAATATGTTAATATATCATTAGGATGGAAATAAGAAATGTTGATGATTATGATGAATATATCATTAAATACCTTTATTTTTTATCTGGTTGAATTAAAATTTTGATGATGAACAACAATGTAAAATATGAATGTAAATATTTCTTAAACAATTAGTGTTAAGTAATTGTGGTTATTCATCGTGAGGTTAGCTAATGGTCGGAATCTTGCAAAGCAAGAACCAATTACCATATTTTACATATAGTTAATACTTTGAATAGTGCAAGAAATTCGTGGAACCAATTATTCTCTTCAGTTTGGGAAACAATACAAAGTGCAATGATAGATCCCACGAGTTGACTATTCCTTAAAAAACTACAAGAGTAAATGCCTGTGTTTCGTTGCTGCCTCATCAAAAGAAGGATTCGTTTCTGGTCAGAGTGCTTTAATATCATATATGTTAATTGTAACTGTTAATCTGGTTTTATACTGTACACTACAGTCAATTGAATCAATTTTCTATATAAAAATAGAATATTTGAAACAATTTTTTACTTATCAGAAATATTTACTAATGTCGGTAAGGAAACTTGAAACAATTTTGCATGTGAGAGATTATTGATAAAATTATTTTTACTATTATTTTAAGTATCCTCCTTTTAACATCCTCCTTTTAACTTTGAACGTTCGCGATTGCTAACCGGTAGTAAGTAAAGAATAACTTACTTACTACCGGAATCGAATTCCTTTTTTTGATTATTGATAAAATTATTTTTACTATTATTTTAAGTAACCTCCTTTTAACATCCTCCTTTTAACTTTGAACGTTCGCCATTGCTAACCGGTAGTAAGTAAAGAATAACTTACTTACTACCGGAATCGAATTCCTTTTTTAATGCTTTGACTTCTTGCTAAATTTCATATAAATTTAATAATTAGTTTACAATATATTAGGATAATATCTCAAAGTTTCAATGTCCACATTTTTAGCCTATTTTCGAAGAAAAATGGAATTTATAAGATTACGATATTATTTGTCTGTTCTCTACTAATAACTTTCGAATTATGCCCTTATATAATATCTCAAAGTTTCAATGTCCACATTTTAGCCTATTTTCGAAGAAAAATGGAGTTTATAAGATTACGATATTATTTGTCTGTTCTCTACTAATAACTTTCGAATTATGTCCTTTTCAACGAAAGAACTTTCAAGGCCAAATTCGATGATCGACGAGTCTTTTCAGTTAGATGTTTACGATAAGCGGCGATACGATATAAAACGGATCGCAATAGACAATTATTCATCATTTTCGATTTGATGTTTGATTTAAAAACATAGTAATTAGATAAAAATATTTTAATATTTACTTTATAAATACTAAAATGCCTTTTCTTTCCAAGTGTTGACAATTTAACTGGCGTGTTTTCCATTTTCAGGTCATCGTCTGCTGTTTTGCTTCGTTCGATTACAATTTTTTTAATTGTCGATACATAAATAATAATATCGAGTGAAGTTTCGTTGAAGATGTCATTTCGCAAGATTTCTGCTTTTTAAAGTACTTATATATATTTAAAATAACATTTCTAGTTTGACTGAACATTGTTTCTCCTCGCTTACAAACAACTCTATTACCCGCCATTACTGCTAAATACTAAAGGACGATATCGTCATTCTTTGTATATATTTAATTTTAAGCGATTAAAGATTTAATTTAATATATAATTACATAACCCTGAAATGTAAAGTATTAATTTAGCAATTTGTAAAAGATAACAAACATTTCAAATTATTAGCAATGATAAAAAAAGTAAATTGCTATTGGATGAATGAAACAGAAATCGGTTATTCTATTGGATGAATTGACCTTTGCAATCCATAAGCTGTTTACCATATAAAGCAAGTCATCTTTCGTTGAAAAGAGTATAATGAGCAAATTATCGTGATATTTGGTATTGATACTCTATCTGTAAATGTACAGTCGGTTCCATAAAGTTTTGTACCTACCTCGTAGGTGCTAAGCTCATCGGAATGTGTGGCACAAAGTCAATTTTCACTAGTGATCATTGGTATATGCCATCTGTGGTAGGAACAAACAATAGAATTTTAAAACTGCAATCTGGTCTGTCCTAGCTGTGTTTAAGGGTTTGAAAAAAGAAGTATAATCATAGGATGAGCTATAAAATTCTGAAAACTAAAAATATTGTAGATAATAAGAAAATATTGTTTAATTCTATTAAAATAACCTAAAATATAGTTTAATTGTTTATTTTTTTATTTCAATTTCACTGAAATTTAGGAGAAAATCATAAAAAATGAGACATAATCTGTGGCTATTTAAATGGGGATGGGAGTTTTATTGCTTTACAGCAGCCACTTGCTTCAAAGAAAATTACAGCCAAGCCTATTTTTACTCCATGGCATGTGGTATTGGGTACAATGCTACAATAAACCATCTGCAGCCAATTAGAACAACATAAAAAAATATTATTGCTGTTTATGAAATGAGACCATTTTTTTGTATGTATTAGGATTTTTGATATAAATTAAAAAATTTATAAAAAGTATTGCTGAAATTTGTGCAAATGAAATAAGAACAAGTTAATAAATATGAAATATTAATGAAAAATGACAATATTTTAATGAATTCATTTAATTTTTTAATAACTGTATAGGATGGAAGAAAAGTCTACCCCTCCAAATAACTTGATAAACATCATAGAGTTCAAAAAATTTGTTAATGCAACAAATAGGAAGTCATGTGTGAGGTCCCGGTGGACCCACCATTTTCTATATATTCGAATATTTTATGTGTGTAAAACAATCATTTTCAAGATTCGAACGATCATAATTTAAATAAAAATTTAATTAAAATTCGATAATTTATAATTATTTCGCCACATTTGGCAATATTTTACAAGGGGAAATAGAGTCTGAAAGTTAGTCCTAACAAAGGATGTAAAAATAGATAAAAATCTCTCTCTTTCTTGCAAGTTCCTGCTTACCAATTAATCACTAATTATTCATCAAATATAAAAGGGAGTAGCGTCCGTTAGCAACAAGAGTTGCATATACTTGAAGAAGAGTTGAAGTAAGTTCCTGGTTCTGGACGGACAGATGGGCCTGACCCGCTGGGGTCAGTGCCGGGTCCCGTCGGATCCACCCCACCCCGGGGACTGATGAGGGACAGTAACATCAAATAAGGACTGAAGGAACAGTTTGGGATATTAGAATAAGGTACTGTTGCTACACCTAAAGGAAACACCTAAGATAACGGCACATCTTCCCATTAATCGAACGGACGAAGACTCTCCCTATTTCCTGGCTAAGGAAGTTTCATCTTTAATATATATGATATTTCTGTCATCTATCTGCTACAAACGACTTCGTATAACTTCCGACGATATTTAAGAAGAAGCAATCTATCAAAGACTCTATTTCCTCAGGTAATGCTAAACATTATCGGTATCATTTCCAGTTAGGTCCGTTTGGTAGATTTACGATTGTTCAAATCTCGTTATTTCTTCAAATCTTCCATTCATTATTATTTGTAATTATATTTTGTTATTTGTAGTTATATTTTATTTTATTTGCTTAAATAAACGCTTTATTTTTATTTGTTACACAAGAGTTGGTCATATTTCCGAACCTGGAGCTCCGTGCTGCTTACTCACGCGATAGCTCAAATTCAGCTTGCAAAATTCTGACATTCTGACAAATTGACTACAGCGACACCTTGCGGCAGCCTCACACATGGGTGGGCTACTTGATGATGATTTTCAAATCACCTGATTATGCAAATAAGGATACTTGCAAATTCTATCTCATAAACCATAACAAATAGGGAAAATTTTCCAATTACAAACTTGTTAAGCATTCAATTCTGAACACTTCAAAAAACGTCATCAAAATTGAATGAATAGTTTATCCAAAAATGAAACAAAAACATTTTTACATGCAAAGGGTTGACACTTTTTTCTGATATGTGAATAAAAAATCAATATCAAAACATAATACTCCTAATCAATTAATTGAAAACACAGAGCCTAATCATCAATAAAAAGCTAATCAAGAATGTGCTCAAAATGTCTTCCATTAACAACCAAATACAATTGAGCATGATGTTGGATGGAGTTCCTCACAGCCTTTAGTATGTCATTAGAAATCTCTATACAAGAATTTAATGGTGCGTTCTTGAAGATTTTCTACTGTTATAATGCAAAAATGAAAGTTGTTGTGAACTCATTAAGTTGTTGCTGTTTGGGGGACCTGATTTTGGGTGTTTCAAGAAATTGGGGTACGATAGATCTAAGTGTTCATGCTGAGGAATCTTTTCTGATAAAGTCAAGCAGCAGCAATAACATTTGCATTAGTAGCAATTTAGCATATGACCATGGCAATCATTTCATTAAGTGTATAATCAACCATTGTACTGTATATGTATACTGAATTGTATGTGTGTGAATATGGCTTTTTATGCCAATTGAACAGGGAAATAACACTGTTGTGGAAACTTCCAGAAATTTCCAGAATGAGATGTGGAAGGGCATGTGACATGATTTGCATATAAAAACGTTTTTGTTTCAATTTTGGATGAACTATTCATCCAAAAATGAAACAAGTATTTTTTGAAGTTTGAAAAAAACTTAAAAAAAACTTCATTTCATTTTTGAAATTAAGTGTTGATAATTCAATGCTTAACAAGTTTGTAATTGGAAATTTTTCTGTATGTGTTGTGGTTTATGAGGTAGGATTTGCAAATGTCCAGTGGATTTGCATAATCAGTTGATTTGAAGGTAACCATCAGGTAACCAACCCATGACTTCCTATTTGTTGGCATTAACAGATTTTTTAAATCTATGATATTTATCAAATTATTTGGTAGGGGTACAAACTTTTCTTCCATCATATATAACTTCATTCTACAAAAGTTACATAATAGTTTTTATAAATAATTTCTGAAAATTAAAATTCAATGTTTTACTTAAAATTTCAAAAATAAATTTATTTCATCCCAAAATCAAAATAAGATTACTAAAATGTAATAGAATAGAAACCAGAATTGATAAAATTCAATGAAAAATAATCCAAATTCTACTAATACAATCCATTCAAATTTTCTGTCTTTAAAACAGAATTTAAACACAAATTTTGCCAATAGAAAAATTTAGGACCCATCATTAGAGGATGTAGTTTCACCTAATAAACCTAAAAAACCACTCTGCAATAGCTGCACTATGTAACTCAAGTTTAAATTTTTTTAATTGTTTTTTATCATATTTTATTCCACTTCCATGATGTGTATACACATCAGCGGATTTTAACGGATTAATATGCCTTTTAACTATGTTTCTTGAGTTGTATCAGAAGGTCCATTTTAACTTTTTTATGTATATCTTTCTAATTTTTTTCTTTATACTGTCATATTTCTTCGAAAATCATGTAATTTGTGATATCTGGTTGGCTTTGATTAACTTTATTCACAATGAAATGTTAATACTTAATTTTATGTCTGAATAAATCCCTTTTCGCATCTATGATGGCTACTGCTAGACAGTTTCTTTTTACTCTATTCAAAAAGATTCTAGATTTTACCAGAAGGTTTATTCTATAGCAGGGATGCATAGACTGTGGCCCTCCGTTGACTTATTGGCGGCCCGCCTCACAATGTGTTATTTTAACAAGACACACAATAAAATATTATTTGTAGTTTTGAACAATGCACCTTCAAATAATATTTGGCTGATGTGGAATAATTTTTACAGTGGTTCGATGATAATGTTTTTAAACAATAAGAAAAAATAATAATCATATTTGTAATAATGTGAAAGATCAACTTCAAGCACTATTAAGCAGTCCAAAATTACTTTGTAAATATTTCGAGAAACATTTTTGGCATCTATTAGCCATCTTCAATTCTTACAAAAAATTTAACCTAGAGAACAATGTAATAATCAACATTTTTTTTATTTTTACTGCATTTATGTGTATGAAATAGATAATTTAAAAAATTGTACATGCACATATGCACTGCCGCTTAACTAATGAAAATTTAGAATTGTTAAATTTTGTTAAATCAATGCAAATACCATCATCCCATTAAAAATTCTTTGTTTACTTTTGATTATATTGTTTTGCAACATATAATTAATAAACATGATATGATATATAACTTTTGTAGTTTTTTTGGTGGCCCTCCTACAAGCCACAGTGAGTCTATGCGGCCCTTGGTCTTAACTAGTCTGTGCATCTCTGTTCTATAGATTAGAGTTTATACAAAAACCAACTTTTGAAAAACCGGTTTTTGAATTCCAGTATTTCTAAAAACCGGTTTTCAAATTTTTATAAAAAAACAAAAAATATTTTATATATATAATTAAATTTTAAGTAATAAAATCGCAATACACAAAATAAGGTAATGGGAGAACTACAATCTCTAGAGAGAGAGACTTGTCGTTCATCCAATATTAAAAGGTCGAAGAGTTGACTTTTTAATATTGGATGAACGACAAGTGTTAGAGAGAGATAGATAGCTTCTCTTAATTTGAAAATGTAGGAGGAAAAGGAAGCTGTGTTCCTTCCCATCGGTGGTGTCTGACAAAGACAAAGGAGTGAAGATGGCATTCATTCTAAGAAAAATTACAAAGGAAAGAAAGTAGATAGAAGAATAAATACCTTTCTCTTCCAAATATGTCCACACAACCCAGAATTAAACAGTATTCTCAGTTGTTCAGAATTAAAAGTGAAATTCTCTTGTTATTTTGTGTATAGCTCATTTTACTTCTAGAGCTAATAATGTTAGTTGTATTTATCCTTTTGTTGCATTTTAATTTTATTTTCTTGCTATTTTAATAAATATGTTAATTTTGTTTATCATCTTGGTCTCCGAATCAATTCTCTTATCTTGGATCCCTGTGTCACTTACAATCCTTATTTGAAAATACGAATTTTTTCGGCCATACACTGTGGAATCGTCTCACAATATTCTCGAGGCAATTTCAAGCCAAAATGTTAACGTTTTTAATTAAATAATTAATTAATTTTGCATATTAAAGATAGTATCTAAAACTGGATTTTTTTTATTTAAAAACCAGTTTTTAAACCTGGTTTTTTAAAAAAAAACACAAACCTTACTATAGATAGATATTTGAAATATATCATTAAGTCTTTGTTGCTTCATATTATTTTATATATGTAACTTAATGTAAATGCTGTTACTTGTATTAATATTTATTATGTAATTGTTGCCATAATAACAGTTTGAGTTTAGTTTTCACTTGCATTCTGGATTGTATTCTAGAACTTATATTGCTGCATATAGATTGCTAAAAAGGACCCAGAGAGTTGAAAGTGCTTCAATAAAACTTATTTTGTCAAGGAAAGTTTTACTTTAATTTTTGAATTCAGGATAGGTTCTTAAGATAGGTTTAAGACAAAACAGTGCACAATCAACAAAGCCTACCTAGATTAACTTCTTCCTTGCTCCCTGTGCTGCCATTTAATATTTATAGTTAATGGAGCAGCATAGTTTGATTGAGAATCAGAAGAAATTTATTTATTTGCAGAAAAAATTATTGCAATATTTGTTATTTTAATTTGATTTTAGCTTTTGTTACTGATTATCTAAAATATAATAAACAAATTGGGATGTTTAAAAATCTGTCATATATCTCATATAAGATAAAATATTGATAATTAAGCATCACTTCTAGATTGTAGATTAACTCCAGTTAATCTGCACCCTGAATAATTAGAAGTGTATTATATATATTTTTATAATAATCAGATAGATAGGCTTTTAAGATTTAGTTTGGTATAAAAGTTTTTTCTAATAAGTTTTAGCATAGTTACCTGTAGTTTCAGTAACTTAATGGAAGATGACAATCCACTGCATGGTGAGACCATTTTAATTAATTTTTCTTCTTAACAAATTAATGAAACTAACAAGCCAAACTTCCCCTGGCGGATAAAGTTTTAAGTTATATTTTTAGAATAATTATAATTTTCGAATTAAAGCTATGGTGCCACCATCTATTGAGTTAATAATTAGTTAATTTTATAATTTCGTACTAAGGTGGCGCCATCTAGTATTTAATGATTAAACTATAATTTACAAATTTATTTTCCCGAAATAAAATTTTCGCCACCGCACCGGAATCGAACCGGGATCTTTGGGTTAACACCCCAACGCCTTAACCAGCTAGACCAGCGGTTCTCAACCTTTTCGAGCCTAACGCCCCCTTGGGTGAATGCGATTGTTCTGACCGCCCCCCGTCATCTTAATCCAATCCACCAAGGCACAAGTTCGAATGTAAGACTTGGACGAAGCAAATATATATATATATACATATACATATATTACATTTTTCCCCGAAAAAGGCATTTTTTTATTAACATACACTTGCCTTCCTCAGTTTCCAAAAGAATGGAACCGATAAGTGTTTCTGAATGAATATCTTCCTTCATTACAAAATAATGATATAAAACTCAGGACAAAACAGAACAGAATACTGCTAGTTGCTGACTGGAATGAGACATGAGAGGCTGAGGAATTCAGAATTGATTGGTGCTCCACCTCG